>BQNB010073178.1:0-32197 GCA_026074375.1 Tanacetum coccineum
ATTCGGGTGTGTTTGGTTCGACACCATATTAGGGTGGGTTTGTTTGTCACCAGATACGGGTGCGTTTGTTTTGCAATATAACAGCCATAAGGGCGCGTCGGGATTTGTAGGAAAAACTAACCAGGGTACGTTTGGTTTATGTAAACCCGAGCAATGGGTGCGTTTGTTTTAATAGCAGCAGCTATAGGGTGCTTTTGGGTTTTCTTAACCACACCAAGGGGCGTTTGGCTCGGGATTTAAGACCACAGCGGGTTTTAGCACCGAGTAGGGTGTGATTGGTTTTTAGTAAAAGCGAAAGGGTGTGTTTGGTTGAAGCTATTAACGGCCAACAGGGTGCGTTTGGCTGTGAAACATCACGCCATAAGGGTGCGTTTGGTTCTGCCACCTGCACCATGGGTGCGTTTGGTTGTTAAGTCAGCCAACGGGTCGTTGTATTAAACAGCCAACTCCTGTAGGTGCGTTTGGATTTGTGAAAGACTCCACAAAAGGGTCTTTGGATACAGGTTTTCAACAACCCATAAAGGTGTTTGGACAACGGACGCCTAAGGGGCGTGTTTGGTTTGACAATCAACAAAAAGGGTTCGATTGGATCTATATAATAAACTATAAAAGTATCGTATAGGTTTTATAAATTATAAAACGGATTAATATGGAGGTTTATTGGTTTAAAAAAATATACTACTTATTGTTTAACCACTTCTTATTGACCTCTTTTCGATATATTAGCATATTGGAAACACGCAGTTTGTTTAGGAGTGGAAAAACATTGGATTTATATAAATATGGGAAACGTTATATAACCGAAAAGTCATGACAAAATTTTATATAAACTTATATTTAGTAATATTTACAAAAACCTATAGTTATTTTAGAAACCAATAAAAGACTAAATTATATTTAAAGAGATATAAAAATTCTAACTGTATTATAACCGTGACACAACGAACGAAAACTATACTTTTGAGCAATGAACGAACTGTTTTAGACGTGACCCTCGAAGAAAACCGAAATACTTTTTTACAAATATTATTTTCAATAATTTATAATTATTCATAAACTGTTACAAACATGTTTGCTTTAATTCGTAACTTAAAAACGGTGTCTAACATCGGTACAAGGGACTTTTATCTAACTAAGCGGTGATTTCAGAAATGGGTCAAACTAATTTGTTTAAATTAATTTTCACACCTACTTATGATATAATACCTGCAATGTATAAATATACTTTTCATAAATCTTTAGGCTGATTGTCTTTGTTATATAATTCAAGGTAGGAATTATATAAGGGTTATAAAGAATATATATTACACACTTTGGGTTTATTTTCAATTTAATTTAACCAACCACCAAACTATTACAACTTGGAAATCTAAATATTTTATCAACGAGTCGCGTTGATGTAACCATTCATCGGGAAACCCAAATACATTATCTTAGGCTAGTGGGACTTAGCCGTTAAGATTAGTTGCAACTTCTTGATCGAGCCGTTTCGTCTTCCGTTCGTATTGTGCATATTAGATGCCTATTCTGCAAATTGTTCTTCATCATCAATGTGAGTTTATAGCCCCTCTTTCACTTGTTTTACATTTACTTTACAAATCTCGGGGGAGAATACATGCTCAATACAACTTGTTTACATATTCGTTTACAATATCTTTTACATACTATTCTACACACTTGGCTTACATACTTGATTTTGCAATTCATTGCAAACACAATTACAGGGTTGATTACAAACTTGGTTTCATACTTTGACACATACTCATTTGCATACATGTTTACGAAATTGTTTACATACTCATTTCGAACCCAACTACTTGATTTATATCACACTCTTTTCTACTTATGGATTTAAGTACTCAAAGCTATTTACGAATACAATGGTTACTTTTACTTTGGACACAAGTACTTTATGTGAGAATTTCCCTTTTTACGTGGTTTGCCTAAGTTACTCTATTGCCATGAAGTCCCCCTATCATGAACCGTTAATTTCTTGACCGGAGGACCGGTTGAGGGAGCGCGAATGCTGTGAATAGATCTATTGGGAATGAACTCCCCCGTCCGGGTAGATAACAACGCACTACCATGTACACGGACGCATTACATTTGAGGAAACTAGGTGCTAGGCAATGCACCTACCGGGGCACTAACTTATAGCAACGTATACTTAAGGTTTCGGTGTCATGAGCTTAGCGCAACAGTAGATATTATCTATGTGGTACTGTATTTGTTATAGTAGACCCATACATTTTGAAAAATCAACGATCTCACTGTCCATACTACTTATTGAACATTACTAATTTCTGAACACTTTTTATTATATTGCGGCGAAGCAATAAACACTAAACCCTTTTGGTTCTACATTTACTCTTACATTTTTGGGCGATTATTATAAGGATTGAAATAATCATACCTACTTTATAAATCTTTGAATTCCAACATTTACATTTATACTTACAAAACTCTATGAACTCACCAACTTTAATGTTGACACTTTTAAGCATGTTTTTCTCAGGTGAATTAGATGCTTGGATTATTTGATGTGCATTGGAGTCTTTACATTCAAGTTTTTCATGGTGATGCAATTATGGGACAACTATTATTTTGATTTCAGAAAATTAACGAGATTGTTTTACAAACGACACATTTAGAGGTCGTTCTCTTGTATCTTGAGCTGTTGTATTATGAAGTAACGCTCCCTGACATATTTCCGCTGCGACACATTTTTGGGGGTGTTACACATCATCTCACTTTTCCTTCTCTAGTAAAAACTTGGTTGCATTTGGCATATTAGATGTACTTATTATATAAAACTTGTATAATCGGTTAGATTTGGTAGATTCACGAATATGTAATTTTCACTTTTGTATGATAGTTAATTTGGGTATTAGACTATTAGTTATGTATTTGAAAAACTTTGGTTTTTGATTAGTGTATTTATGAATTTGAGAATTAATTTTCTAACGAGTTTGCAACGAAAAGGTTCCGCTGCAAGTTTAGTCTTGCCAAAATCATTGCAAAATATTATGGTCACAAAACTCGTTGCAAAGTTTACTGTTGCAAATTCGTTTTTATAATAATTGTTGCAAATTCTCTTTTTTGCGCAAAAGTCCTTAATTTCCAACAGCTTCCCTTCTGTTGCAAGGCCGTCACAATTATTTTTTACTTGTTTTTGCAAAAGAAATTTTCACAACAGTCAAAATCCGTTGCAAATTGCCATTTGCCATTTGCAACGGATTTTGACCGTTGCATTAGGGCACTTTGTTGTAATGTTATATGATATAGAACGCACCCAATGAATATATGATTGAGAATCTAACATGCTTACGTTATATATAAATGGAGTTCCTGTAAATTACAAATATGGCATAATCTATGTCAAGGCTGTCAAGATCGCGATCCCGCCTATGATCGCTTTTGTTTTTTCAAGATCGAGATCGTAAGATCGGATCCAGATCGTAAAATCTTACCAATTTGTCATGTTCTGTAAACAAAAGATAAACATGTCAAACTGTTTTCATTTATACTCAACATCAAAAATAAATTTATATAATATCCTCTTGAAAATGTAAAACTTCAAAGATTACATAACATTTAGTAAAAGTAGAACATGAGAAGAAAAACACTAATTTGTTTCATGTAATTTCAATTTCGGGAAAATAGATAATTAGGTTTATTGATTAGAAAAATGAAAATGAAACGTTAATACTTGTTAGAGATCAGCGGATTAGTATTGGTTTTTTTGGGCCTAAACAAAGTAATGAGCTAGTAAGTATGTAAGTGTGTAACTTAGTAATTTGGTAAACTCGTTTCGACACGTGATCTTACGATTTTACGCTCGAGTTTACGATCCTACTTACGATCCCACATCTGATGCGATCCTACACCGATACTACACCGATACGATCCCCCAATCATCTTTCCGGCGGGTTCAAACGCCATACATCAATCTTAATTACCTCTCGATCCATAATCATCTTTCAATCCCTAATCACTTTTCAATCCCCAGATCTCAATTCAATCCACAAAAAAAAAAGAATGGAATATCATAGATGGGACACTATAGTTGGGACGTCATAGGTGGTACATCCTTGTGGTGGGACATCAGAGGCGGGACAACAAAAGTGAGACATCAAAGGTAGGACATTCGTTTTTAGGGTTTCGATTCCGGTTAGATCTTGATTTACGATGGGAGATGAGGTGTGGAAGGAAGTTTCATACAAAAAAAGACGTGCGGGTTTTAATAAGTTTGACCTCCCTTCAATCCAAACTAAGCCGTATATTGGGAGATATAGATCCAAAGAAGATGATTTGGAGAAGATCTCAGTGTCCATGTTCATTAATAATATACCAGATTCCTGCTCGGCTAAAGATTTATTCAATGCGTGCAAGCAGTATGGGCACGTCGTGGATTCGTTCATTCCAAACAAAAGATCTATAGCGGGTAAACGTTTTGGGTTTGTGAAATTCATCAATGTCTTCAATGAGGAGAGGTTGGTTGATAATCTTGGTACGGTTTGGATAGGAAGGTATAGACTACACGCAAATCTTGCAAAATTTAAGAGGCCTACTGTTGGAGGAGCTAAGAAAGTGGGTTATGAGACTGTCGAGTCAAAATTGAACGGTGGTCCCAGAAAATCTTCTGTTCACGCTAAGGATTTCCAGGCTGAGAGACCTTTTGTGAATGTTCCACGTTTTTCTTCATCCGGAAATGTTGCGTCTGCTACTAACGGGGTATTTTTTGGTTCAGTATTAAAAGGTAATAATGGATCCCTCTATAATACTTCCTTGGCCCCTGCTATGGTATTAGATGATGAATGTTTGGTGAACCATAATCTTGATCTTGTTGTGATGGGAGAAGTCAAGGACTTTCTTGCCATTAATAATCTATACTGTGTGTTGTCTAAAGAGGGCTTCCTAAATGTGAAAATAGCTTACTTGGGCGGTTTGTGGGTCATGATTGAATTATCTTCTGCCAAGGCTAAAGAGAAATTTATGAATCACGTGGGTGTTGCGTCTTGGTTTCGGGAATTACGTAGTCCTGAACCTGATTTTGTCTCGAAAAAGCAGATTACTTGGGTTGATATTGAGGGATTTCCTCTTCATGCTTGGTCAAGAACTACGTTCACCAAAATAGGATCATCGGACTCTAAAGCAATTTGATGTAAAACGATATTTCAGACAATTTATGGACAATGTTTTTATATTTTTGGTTTTTCTTTTGTTTTTAGATGATAATTATACTAGTAAAAGAAAATGAAAAATATTTTTGTACTTTTTTATGTTTTTATAGAAGAAAATATTCACATATGTAAATAAAAATTTCCAAACGTAACGAAATTCGTTTCAAAGCCTCCCCGGCAGCGGCGCCAAAATTTGACTCGCGCAAACTCACCCCTTAAAACCTATCTATAAATGATATAAATACACCAAGGGACGAAATCACGCGAGAGCAATAAAACCGGAAGCAGTATAGAGTGTCTCCGGGTCGTTATGTCCCAACGAGGCTGAAATGGAAAATCGCAAGACGATTGATGATTTGTGTTTGAATGTCACAAGGAATGATTTGGCATTAAAACTGATAAAAATAAGCAAAAGCACATAAAAATAGCAAAGAGAATAAGCTGGAACAAAAATCAAAGCTAGCAAAGGCAAAAACACTTAAAACTTTTACACTAAGGCACAAATAAGCTCAAATAAACTTAAGAAAAATCAAATGAGCTAACCTAACTCTAAATAAGCAAATACAAAAAGCAATTAAGCTAAATTAAACAAGATAAACGCGACAGTACTAACAACAGTACTAACAGTATTAACTACCAGTATTAACTTGGAGTTAGTACTGCCAGCTTTGAGTTAATACTGTTATCTTAAGGTTAGTACTGCTATCTTAAGGTTAGTACTGCTAGGCTAACAAAACATAAAGAAACAATAAATAAGCAAACAAGCTAAAACAGAAGCTCACCTAACCTTAATAAGCACTTAGTAATAGAAATAAGCAACTAGAATAAACCAAAATAACAAATAAGCTAGAAAACTAAAACTGATACATTATTGAAAATACCTTAAAAAGGAAAATAAACTAAAATAAGCAAACAGTAAAGGAA
The DNA here is from genome assembly GCA_026074375.1 of Tanacetum coccineum. Taxonomy (NCBI): domain Eukaryota; kingdom Viridiplantae; phylum Streptophyta; class Magnoliopsida; order Asterales; family Asteraceae; genus Tanacetum; species Tanacetum coccineum. Next base: position 6,108 of record BQNB010073178.1, read on the forward strand.
AATGGTTTAATCTACTCTAAAAAGCTAAGGAAATCTTAAACAAGCTGAAATAATAAGCTAATAATCTAAAATGAACCACCAGTACTAACAGTTTTAACTAACAGTACTAACTTGGGAGTAGTACTGCTAGGTTTGAGTTAGTACTGTTAGTGTTAGTTAGTACTGCTACCTTTGAAATTCAAGAAAATGAACTAGCAGTACTAACTTGGAGTTAGTACTGGTAGCTTTATTTTAGTGCTGTTCCAAAAGTTAACTAGCAGTATTAACTTATAACTAACAGTTTTAACAAGTAAACTAACAGTACTAAGTAAGAAAAAGTACTTAAATAAGCATGAATTAGTCTAGCAGTATAAACTTAAAACTAACAGTGCTAACAAATGAACTAACAGTTCTGAGTAAAGTGAGAAAAAGAGAGACTTACAACACCCTTGCTCAAAACAGGGTTAAATCAACAATCTACAAGCTCTAGCTTGTATAAAACAAGCTAGTGAGAGTCCATAAGCCCATCCAGAACTGGCTTATCATCCAATACATAAGCTGTGGTATATTTGAGAGTGATTTTTGTGATTTTCTCTTAACTACTTAACTTTTTATGGTTACTTTAATGAAAACAGCTTATGAGTAAGCTGTGATGAGAACTTTTTAAACACAAAACAATATGATTAAGAAACTTAACACTGGAATTGTAATATTGACTTTAAAAACTTCAAACTTGCATTAAAACTTGAAAGTGTTACAAAGCTTGGAAGTAAAAACTGTAAATGACTTGAAATAAGCTAAGTTATATTAAAAATTAAAACTAGTTGCCCTCCAGGCTTACAAAAAAAGCTCTATTTATAGCCCAAGTCTTCATCTTGCAACTTGTGCTTCTTTGTAGAGATAAAAACAAGTGTGCTTGTTGTGTGAGGAGAGTCTAAAGCAAATCCCAGCCTTCAATTCCTTTTGTGCTTCTTTTGAAACAATCTTAGCCATCGAAAATGTTTTGGGAATGGTGAGGGATTGCCAACATGGACTTTTATACAGCTGGGGGGAAAATGTAGGGTGGATGAAATGATTTTGGCTAGGGAGAGAAGTGGTTTTGCAGGGAAGAAAGTATGGGACGACATACCAGTTGTAACTGGGTTTGTTGGGCGGGAAAGAAGGCTTTTAGGGAAGTAGGCAGCTTTGGTCCCCTCAAGTTGTATAACTTAAATGTAATCTCTACCCGGTTTGCAACTTTGGTCCCTCCTTTCTTATAACTTTGTAATACAACTTTAGACTTGGCAGTTTTAGCCCCTCAAGTTGTATTTTCTTCATTTTGATGACTTTTGACTTTGCCCTTTCCACTCCGTGCTTGGATTTGTTTGTCTTTGGCTTTCTTTTTGCTCCTTTTCTTGAATATCCGTTTCCTGCACAATACAAATGCAAACATACAAATACAATGTATTTTTGGTATGTTTTTAGTCATTTAAGTCCGTTTATAGTGGAAAATGGTATGTGTAATTAAACACATATCAAAATCCCCCATACTAAGGTATTGCCGTGTCCTCACGCAATGTTATGAAGTAAACACTCAAGAAAACTAAGAATCTTGAACTCCCTCGACTAATTACTTCGAAAAGTAGCAAAGTGTTCGTCAAGGGAAACAAAAGAATAAATAGTTTTGACAAGTCCCGTTTTCACCATTTTTTATATGTACACTAACTATCTCTAATATTTTTGGATTTTCCTTTTTCTTTTCTTAACTAACATGCTCGACTTCCTTTATTTTATAAACACTGGGATCATAGAATGAGAAGCGTCCATAGAATAATCTACGGATGTCCTGACGGATAAATTCATCGTCCCCGATTTTTCACTAGATCCAAACCAAGCAATTAAACAAGATCATTTGTCAATATAAGTCTAAATGTTAAGCACTCATACTTATGACTTGTGAACTTTTAACTCCCGTTACTGTTCCCATGATCCCACCAGAGCGGAGGGAATTACCAGGGACAATCACTAGTTAGTGTAGATGTCCTTAGGTATTTGATTACAAAAGAGTAATGTGAGAATAGGGAATAGTGCGGACTGAGTGGAGAAAAAAAACTAGTACTGGAATTAACAAACAAGGTTCTAGTAATGAAGTCTCGGTAAGCACTGATGGGGTTGAAGAATGAAAAAGAAATGTTAGATAATGGGTGAAAAGAAAGCAGCCCCTCCTTCAACATTAGGGACAGAAACCGGGTCAATACATATGTTGTTCAGAATCAACCTGGTTGATTGATGGACATTCGAAGTCAAGTATCTTGGCCCCAGTGGATAACGCCTGCACAACCCATCCTACTATCTCAAGATGATCCCTCAAAGGATTCTTGTTTCATTTCTCACGGAGATCAATACAATTCTATCGTCTCTCTCACTCCGAGTTAGTCGATATTGAAAAGGTGGCAGTCCGCTCCAGCCTCCGACCACTAAAACCAAAAATGCACTATTGAGTCTAGAGCCTTGAGATCATCTAAAAGTCTCGCTAGGACACTTATCCATAATGTGCTTGTTTCTCACACACTGTGACAACAAGTAAAGATTTGAAGAGTCCTTCGCATTATCCTCGTGGTATTGCCAGAACATCTGAGTGATACGAAAGTACTCACGATGAAGATGGAAATCCTTCTAGAGCCAACATCAAACAAGCTCTTGGTAGGTGACATGTGAGATCTACTATGGATTAAACTTGTGACAAATGGAAAGCAACGATGGTACGATTCCTTGTGAATCAAACTTGTTCCAGGATGTGAATTGACGGATCGTTTTGGAAAACCTCTCGATGTGCTCAACAAATGATTTTCGAGCACATTGACTGTGTATATCTTTCAAAACAAATGTATTTCTGATAAAATTTGATTTTGTGCAATAAAACACTATCGATGTGTCACAAAAATACTTTCTCAAGTAACACGTCGATTGATTTTCAAATCAATTTTTATCTTTAATCGGTAAGATAGTAACTAACCGATTCACTCTTATCGTGCTGTCTGCTTTGAGACGTTCCGATACAGAGAACAGGCAAGTATGGAGATTTTGATGGTTACACATCAGATGATCTGATACTTATACTGGAAATCCTGTCATGGAGAATCTTCTTAAGATGATTCTACCTGATCACAGGTCGGTCCTCACGGATCAGGAGGTTAATCCAACCAGTCTCGGGCGAATGACAAAGCCATATTCGCCCACAAGCTTTATTGCTAACTGTTTTATTACAGGATCAAGCAAAGATGGAGATGGAAACACCTCGTTCCAGTGGAGTCAATTCACCACCCAATGCTCACACTTAATACTTCCAAGTAAAGACATCATGACAACTAAATGACCTACAACACAGCTTCCGCAACTCTGAGAAGTAGTATCATGATCAAGAAAAGTGTGAGCATGCGGGTCCGAAGGTCACAAAATCACATGAAGGCAATGCTACTTAACAAGGATGATCAAGAGATTAAAGATGAAAGATGATCTCAAGGAAAGCTCAAAGATCGCACAAGCCTAAGAGACAAGTCTCAAAGTTCACTACATAATGTACAAAGACATCAAAGATTGAAGAATCAAAGACTTCGAGCTACAGACAGAAGGTCAATGAAGTAGAATGCTAGAATTCAGAATGTATTTTCTGGGGTGACCTCCCTTAGGGGGAGATTGTTAGGATTATGAAAAAGACTCGGTCACCCCCGTGTATCATTAGTATAGCATAGCTCGTAGTTAGAAAGAATCACTTGTATATATACCCCTTCCCACCCATGGGAAGGGGTTGGTTGTTCATTTCATGCTAATACATACACTTGCACTTTCTCTCTCTAGAAAGACAACTTTCTCTCTCTAAGATTAATTAGCCAACCCATCATCTATTGCTTGTGTTATGATATCATGTATACTACAATTGGTATCAGAGCACATGGGATGATTAGCTAGATTGTGTGTGCGTTTTCCAATGATAACCCGGGGCAATACGAATCAAGTCATTAAACTTCTTCCACATCTCATTCACCGTCACATCAGTTTGCTTAAGATTTGAAACTCTTATCAAATTCCTATCAATTTATTTGACGGAGTAATTTCGGTCGTTGAGCAATTATTTAAATCTTACCACGTACATGTCTATCCATTCTTTACCTTTTCCTCACAAACTTTTCCTTCCCATCACATCTTTGTCACTATCACAAGGAAATTTGAAGCAAAATTGACCTTATTTTTCTCCTTTCAATTACTATATACTAAATTGCACCTTCAAACGGCGAACAAGCCATCTAGTACTAGAAATTGGGTCAAGTGCCCCATCAAACCCCTTGGCACAGCACATCCGTAAAGTCACGATAAGTAGTCAATGTCTTCCTATTGTCGCTTATAATCCCACCTTTCCTAAACTCTTCAAGCTCCATTTTTGATCACTGTCCTTAAATTATTGGTTGTTTGGCTAATATAATACGGAATCACATTCTTGATATGCTTTTGCCTAATTGCTTATTTATCATTGATCTTAAAGCTTTCGTCTCCTCCTACCATAAAACCCTAAACACCCCTCCATATTGAGGCCCTCGGAACCAGAGAGCGAACCGTTATCATTATCATCAGCTCCGCATCACTAGCTGAAGGTTCGACTCCTTAGAAGTAGATGCATTTAAGTACTTTTGTCCTTATCCTTGATGATGCTTATTCAACCAGCTTCTTCTTCTTACTGAAGATTAAGAATTTAAATTAATCATTGCACCATTATACATTCATTCATTATACTATAACATTTCAAATTCTACTCTTACTCTTAATCACAAACTAAATATTTGCCTACATGTATAAACCTCCACGATTTCGACTACACATACGTATCATAAATTTTATCACAACGTGGCCTATGCGTTGTCATAAAAATCTCTACACATGCATTTTTCAAAAGTCGCAAAAACTATACACATGCTATTCTATCCCTCTTATGCACACTAAAAGTCTAAGTCTAGGGAATCCTAATATGAGATCCTCGATCTCTTCATCAATGATCTGATACCAAAAGTTAAAACGCCCCTTGACTAATAGCTGACTAAAAAATAACCAAAAAATATAAAGATTTTTAATAATATCAACAAAAGAACTTCACGTGTTACTTTACAATTTTTTATTTTCAAATTTGAATATATCCAAAACCCTTATAACCTTTATATCCAAAATTAAAAACCAATAATCTTTACATTAGGAAAGAAATCCTTTAAATTTTTATTCATTCTAATGTATCATCAAGCATAAGTTTAGCGGCGTAACCCAAGAGATGGTTAACGGCATTAACTTTTGACTCATTGTATATTGCGGCGTTAAACATAAGGTTTCGGTAACCTCAGAACGTACCCAATTTTTAAGTTACCACTGCTAACCTTTTGGGTTATGGCGATAAACTTCTTACGGGCAAATACTTAAAATACAAAAACAATATGACATCTATTCTCTAGACTCAATCCAATACATGAACTACATTCAACTAACTTCTTTGGCGACATCCTTCGCCAAAGTTTCCCTTTCTTAACTTTCATTAGACAACAAAATCATGAACCTTTACTAAACATTCCTTGACCAATTTATAGCTATACATACATATTCCTTCGAACATTACTTGACAAACAAATTAGACACTAACATTGAACCCACACATGACATATATGATTGTTTAACTATCTTGTTTGACCCAAAATGAAATTGACCCATATAACATACAAGAAATTTACCAAAAACGACAATGGACACTTGAGGCTTCAACTTTAATACTCCTTGATCCAAAAGAGGGTCTTCTACTTACCAAATCCAAAATGCTTAACCAATTATGCCATAATTATTTCTGCTTCTTACCCTTATCTACGCCACTCGAACCTACAAAACATTTGGAAACTCATACGTAGGCAAAACGCTTAGTAAGTACATGACATAAACACCATTCATTATGTTACGACTAGTGATATCTAGCCGTAACTCATTCAAGGGATACATTCACACAATTTACATACCTTTCATAAGCATAAATAATCATGCTAACATTACATTACTAGCATTGGATCCAAGCTACATACATTCACAAGTTCCTTGAATAAAATTAATCATAAAATAATATAATTCACATTATAACCACATTAACATGTTTAGTCAATATTCTTACCTCAATTATGCCACTAAACTCCTACTTGAATTCACTACTTGATCCTCCTTTGCTTCCAATAAGGAAATTAACCCTAATAACAACTAATTAGTATTCTAGGATCATTAATCAACCACTTTTAACCATCATACCTAAAATCAATACATAAACCCTAATTCTAAATTGAGGATTTCACTTACTTGTTATACGGAAAGATTTTAAGGGTTCCTTGTAGCTTATACTTCTTTTCTTCTTGTTTAATTTCATCAATTTGATCAATTTCCAAATCTTCCTCTTTTTCCTTTCTTGTTTGAGTCGATACAGAGCATACACACACCACACCTGTACTTTTGATCATTCTAGAATTTTGCCAGGTGTTTCCTATAATTAATATTTATAAATTTAAGTTTACGTAATTGGCAACTCTAGTCCTTCATGTCTCATTCTTCCTAGTTTCAACATATATCTTTTAACTATTTTACACTTACTTATTTAATATTTATAACTTTACCATTTTTCTTAATAATACATTCTAAAGGATTAATTACTAATATTCGTACCATAAAATAATACCTTGTCGGGAAATGGGTGTTACAGTAAGTTGTCTAGGATGTGAATAATTTGTCGTTCAAAACGAAAGAAACATGGGTTTTGTGACCAAAAAAACTAACTGCCCAAACTTTGACCTAAAATAAGGTTGTCTCATCATATATTTGGCGACGAAATGCAGAATATTTCACCAAACACTGATGACATATGCTTGCCACTATTTCTGTAAGAACACAATTACAATTTCACTTTGTGGGTTCACTAACGGCCCTTATAACTATGTTAATGACTAATAAAATGATGATATATAACTCTTTACAATTCAAAGGCTATTGTTGTTATTGACTTCAATGACTAGAAAGCTTATCACTAGCTATTTATATTAGAAACCATGGCAGGTTCTCAGTATTCATACAGGATATGGCACAACTAAATGCTTAAATTTTTGCTGTAAAGTTGTTTCAAACTTTTAATAACCAGAGACCTAATACTTATGTGTAAGACTATGAGTAAAGAAATTCACTCATGAATTATGTTTGTCTATCCTTCGGTGTTAGTTGGAAGGTAATGCCAATTGAGGTCCTTAGCTAATGATACACACACCACTTCCCTCATAAGCCCTTTCCAAACATCTACCAATCATAAACACCATACCCTTTTGGAGATTCAAGATCAAATAACAAAGAACGAAAAAGATCATCATACTAGTTTAGTGAAATAATGAAGTTTATTATTGAATCAAGCTATGTTATGAACCACTTAGCCATGAAAGGCTAAATCTCTTATGACTACTCGGTGATGTTATAATAATGAATAAGTGTTTGGTATGATCGTGATCTCTTTAATCTCAAGCTTATGTTATTATATCCTATCTTATCGGTTTTGCTTATCAACTTAGATTATATAATCATATTGGTATAGGTCAAAAGACCCGTTATGGTCTATATGGTTTTAAAGATTTGTCTATGATCTTTAATGTCTGTGTCGAGAAATCCACGTTTGTAAACTGATAAACAAAATAAGCTTTGATATATTAGTAACTGGATTATTTGAGTGACACATTTGGTCTAGTTAACTAAATATAAGTCTTGAGTTAATCAAGTTAGTTTGTGAAAACGTTTTCTGAAGAGAAATCCTTTTTATAAATTAAGGTTCCATTTTCGAGGTCTAATCATTTCCAACACTTATAAATTATTTTCAACTATCCGAGTAGTCATCTTTATTATATAGTAAATAAGTTTTATTACAAAATTGTTAAAGACTGTTTTTGATTTTTAGAATATACTCATAATCCTGTTGAGACCTAGTCTTACCTAAAAAAAGATATATATATATTTACGTTGGTTTCTACTTTTACCCGTGTGTTTCCTATAATTAAAATTGGTATTTTCAGTCATTATAAATTTAAAGCTTTCAAAACACATCAGTTGTGAATGGAGTTTAGGCTAGATTAGGCACTATTGTGAAGTTTGGCGTGATTTTTAAAAGCGTTTGTGAAATACATAGTTGCTGATCTGAAATTGTTTTGAGTTTTGGTAACAAAAGACAATTGAGTCATTTTTCAAGAAACCTTCATAAATCATTCATGTAATATGCTATATATAAGGAATTATTAATTTATATTTTATATGGGGTCTAAAGAAATTATCAAAAATGTATTATCTTATAATTTTAGCGAATTATTAATTTAGCACCCTATCCCCGAGTCGGGACCGGCAAAAAATATTATCTTAGAGAGTTTATTAAATAATCGAGTATTAATTTATCGAGTTTCTACTGTAGTATCACATATATATCAATTAGTATCATTTAAAAACATCGTTGACATATTTTAGGGAAAGCATTAAGGTTACTAAGAATAGTAAGTTTGATAAATTTTAGCAAGATGGACATAGAAGTTAAACGTTTAGATTTCTCTAGTGCATTTAAGGAAATATGGATTAAGCAAATATAGGGGACAGTATTAACATCCTAAAACTAAAAACTTTCCTAAAATAGAAACTTACTAAAAATGGTAATTTTTGGTTAAACGCCGAAACTTAGCAAAAAACTCTATAATTTTATTTAGTCACGTTTTGTTAACTAAGTCAAAGCAAAAACACTCATGGATGACTTTTTCTCTCATAAACGATTCGTTCAAGTTTCGTATACTTTCCGTCTTTCTAAGACGCGTCATTGATTTAGGTCTCAAGTAGGACCTCTTGGCATTATATCTCTTCATTGATATTCATCTCACCATTTGCTAAAGGTGAGTTCATAGCCCCACGTTTTTACTATCTTTACTTTACTACTTTGGAGTGAGAAACATTGCTTGTTTTTAAACTATTGACACAGTTACTTTACGTTGCCTTTTCCTGATTACGTGTTGCCTAAGTTGCGAATAGACCACTTATGCCTGAACTATCATGAACCTTTAATTTCTTGACCGGAGGACCGGTTGAGTGAGCGTGAATGTTGTAAATAGATCTATTTGGACTAATTATCCCTATCCGGGTAAGTAGCGCTTACTAGATTCGGGAGACACGAACAAACGGATATATACCATGTCGGATTTCATTAGGTTATCTTGGTCAGATACCTGTAGGGCAATTAATATCTTGTTTGGCATATAATGTGCTGCATCGAATTGAGCCTCAGTGTCATGAGCTTAGCGCAACAGTAAATACTCTTTATGTGAAGTTGTATCTGTTATAACTGTCACATGCGTACTGTGAACTTGTGGTCCACCTTTAATACAAAATTTAAACCTATGAATTCACCAACTTTATGTTGACGTTGTAGCATGTTTTTCTCAGGTGCTTAGTTGTGGATGTCTTTGCTTGCTTTATGGTGTTTCCTTGCATTGGACCGATTTTCAAGAATTATCATTATCTATGTGAACATCGTTGTCAAACTTTAAAACTTTTAATCGCTTCCGCATATTATCTATGAACCTATGTAAAACTTTATTTATTTTCATTTAATGCAACGATGTTGGATTTTTAAACGTACCCTTAGAGGTCGTTCTTTATATCTTGTGTGATGTATATTATGACGTCACGCCCCCGGACACGTGTTTCCGTCCAGGCCCCGTTTGGGGGTGTGACACAAACACTCAAAACCCTCATCTGATTTTACCCTACAAAGACCCGTAACGAGATCCATAAGTCGGGACCATAACAACTTGGTATCAGAGCAACAAAATATGGGTGACTCGATGCAACTCTTTCAACAACAATTTGAGGCTTTCATGAAGCGATACAGCGAAGATCAGCAACGCATACAATCTCAGTTTGAAGAGATTAGGCAAGAAAACACTCACAACAGCGCCACACGTGAGCCTCGTGTCAACCGACTCAATGAAGAAGGTCTTGATCGAGGCAGTGGAGGCACCGGGAACACCAATCGTCGCTGCAAACTGGATTTCCCTCGTTATGATGGGTCAACTGACCCTTTACCATGGATGAGTCGCTGTGATTACTATTTTAGACATCAGCGGGTTGCGGATGATGAGTATGGTGGCACCACATCTAGAGGACGATGCCCAGTATTGGTTTTTTAAACTGGACAGGGATCGCCTACATATGGACTGGGAGGAGTTTAAGGACCATTGTCGCCGACGATTTGGTTCTTATGGTAGTCGTAGTAAGTTAGGAGAGATGGTTAAACTCCGACAGACTGAATTTGTGGAGTACCAGCGACAGTTTAAGAAATTGGTTGGGAAGCAGTTTCCATTATCTCCACCTACGGGAGGCTCGCTTTTGCTGATTATTCATTTTTCTTCTGATTCGATCCATCAGAGGGATTCCATTACCTTGTAGCACCAGAGCTACCATTGTTATACCCTTCTTATTTTCTATGACTCAAGTCAGACATGATCCTGAGCTTGCTGAGCAGAGACCCGAGAGGCATGAGTCTCTTACACCATCATCTGAGTTTCCACTTGCACCTGTTGTTGCCCCACCTGGGATTCATCGACGGCCAGCGATTCTTGTCCGATTCGGTGAGGTTATTCCCTTCGGTCGACCTTATCACACCCACCTCAATGGGCCGCGTAAGTTGTTGACTACGAGGAAGAGAGTTGGACCTTTTCCTGCTCGTAGACTTGCATGGAGACATGTATCTCATCGTTCTTTAGATTGTCATTCTTCACCAGATTTTATTTAAGACTCATATTCTTCTAATTCATCTTTGGACTCTCCATCAGATATTTCTTCAGGTTCGTCTTCAGATTCATTATCAGATTGATCATCAGTTCATTCATCAGGTCAGTCTCATTCAGGACCATCGACTAGAGTTGCATCACCTAGATTGGTTGATTCCCCGGTTAGGACTACACAATGTAGTGAGACTTATATGCATTGGAGATCTGCACCATTGTCTACTCTTTACCCACTTACGACATTAGAGTCATCTCTAGGTTCATCTTCTAAGAGGTCATTAGTTTCATCTTCACCTTCTGCTGGACCATCTTGTAAGAGATGCAGATCCCCTGCTAGTTTGGTACCATCATCTACTCTTGTTTCAAGATCAATAGCCCCTACTCTTGCTGATCTTTCGCCTTCGAAGAGGTTCAGAGATTCATACTCATTTAAGGTTAGTGGAGAGGATCATATGGAGATGGGTATTGCGGATGCAGAGACAGTTGCAGATTTGGGTATTAGTGTTAAAGTTAGAGCTCCGACTGAGGATGGTATAGATTTGGGTGTTAAGGCTGATACTGGTGATATTAGGGAGGATGAGGAGGAGTTTGAGGTAGAGGCCAGTAAGGGAGGCACGATGGAGATTGTTGTAGATCCTTTGGCTACTGGTGATATTTCTGATCCTATTGGAGGAGTATTGCCCTGATCTGAGGGTCACTCTTTATGATTATTGTCTCATTATATGTTTGGGTTCTTCTGATAGGATTACGAAGTTTTATGACTGCTCAAGATAGTGTTAGAGAACAGGTCAGTTGGAGGCTAGTAGGGAAGAGAGCTTGGTTTTAGCTGATAGAGTTTAGGGAGTTTAGGACGGTATAACCTAGGTTTAAGCTTTTTGCGTATCGAGAGAGACGGGTTTGACGAGACTTCGTCGTCACATGGAACATTCTCAGGAGGAGTTTGCCAGGTTCGTAGGGGATCATGATGATAACTCGGGGGAGAACTTAGGAGGTTGGAGCTCAATTGATGAGAGACGTTTTTAGGATTTCACCGTTAGTTTTAGGTAGTATCATGGTTAAGTAGTATGTTATGACTGATGGCTAGGTGCTAGATGTTGAATATAGAAATGTTTTTAAATCAAGTTATCCTTGATATGGTATTGATTGTAACCAAACTAAGAATCTTTTGTTATGAGATGAAAAGGTTGTTTTGAATCTCTCGCGATTATATCTTTATTTGTTATTTACTTGTCATAGCAAAAACATGTTCTATTGTATTGTTCTTTATAATCTTTATTACAATTTAAAGTAGCTATATCTCGTATCAAATCTCCCCCATTTCTATGTCTTGTGAGGTAGAACAAGACCTATCACTCTTCTGGTATAACCCCAGAGTCAATCGAATAACTTGTTTACCCATGAGTGGAAGAAGCATTGCTGCTTATGAGGCAACCTCTCTGACCAATGTTTCTCAAAAGGCTGAGAGTCAAAGCCAGAAACAGCATGACGAACGATAATGGAAATGGTGAATAGAAATGGTGGAAATGGAAATCTCAGAGAATGATAGAGGTGTAAGGTCTGTTGACTCGATGAATGTAGTTTACTCAGAATTACATAAGAGTCCAACCACTCAACTTCAAGGGAATGGAAGGAGTTGTCGGGTTAATAAGGTGGTTTGAGAAGATGGAAACAATATTCCACATCAGCAATTGTCCAGACAAATACCAAGTTAAGTATGCTACTTGCACACTGTTAAACAATGCACTAACTTGGTGGAACTCACATAAGAGGACTATTGGAGTTGATGCTGCATTTACTATGTCATGAAAAGAGCTCATGAAGCTAATGGTTGAAGTGTACTGCCCAAGGACTGTAATTCAAAAAATGGAATCTGAACTGTGGAATTTGACCGTAAAGAACAATGAGTTGGCTACTTATACTCAAAGATTCTAAGAGCTTACCATGTTGTGCACCAAGATGGCTCCCGAAGAGGAAGATCGAGTTGAGAAGTTTATTAGAGGTCTCCCGGATAATATCCAGGGAAATGTGATTGCTGCAGGACCTACAAGACTGCAAGATGTTGTTCGGATTGCTAACAACTTAATGGATCAAAAGTTAAAAGGTTGTGCTATGAAAAACACTGAGAACAAAAGAAAGTTCGATAACAGCCAGAAGGACAGCCGTGGACAGAAACCACCATTCAGAAGACATAATGTTGGAGGATAGAATGTAGCAAGAGCCTACACGACTGGCAACAATGAAAGGAGAGTGTATAATGGACCGCTACCTCTCTGCAACAAGTGTAAATTTCATCATGAAAGGTCATGCACTGTGAGATATAGGAAGTGTAAAAAGGTTAGGCATTTGACCCAGGACTATAAGGCCAAAAATTCCACTACTTCTACTTAGGAGGGTCAAGTAGTGAATCAGGGGGTTGTAAATTGTTACGAGTGTGGGAGGCAAGGTCACTATAAGAATGACTGCCCAAAGCTGAAAGATCAAAACCGTGGAAACAAAACTAGAAACAAGAATGGTGTTGGTGAAGCAAGAGGAAAAGCATATGTGCTAGGTGGAGGAGACGCTAACCCCGACTCAAACATCGTCATGAGTACGTTTCTTCTCAACAACCATTATGCTTCTGTATTATTTGATTCGGGTATCGATCGAAGTTTTGTGTTGACTACTTTTAGTACCTTACTTGATATGATCCCTGATACTTTAGACGTTAGCTATGCTGTCAAATTAGCCGATGGGAGAATTTCTAAAACTAATATCGTACTTAAAGGCTGTACGTTAGGATTATTAGGTCACCCATTCAATATTGACCTAATTCCAGTAGAACTTGGGAGTTTTGATGTCATCATCGGCATGGATTGGTCAGTGAACCATCATACGGTGATCGTGTGTGATGAGAAGATTGTTTGGATTCCCTATGGAGATAAAGTTTTGGTAGTTCAAGGTGATACAAGTGGCAAAGGAAAGAAGTCAAAGTTGAGCATTATATCGTGCACTAAGACTTATAAGTATATTAAGAAAGGTTGCCCAATTTTTCTGGCATAAGTTATGAGGAAGGAAACCGAAGACAAGTCGGAGGAGAAGCGACTTGAGGATGTGCTGACTGTACGAGACTTTTCAGAGGTTTTTCCAAAAGATTTTCCTGGATTACCACCAACACGACAAGTTGAATTCCAAATCGACTTAGTCCCAGGTACTACTCCTGTGGCACGAGCCCCATATAGATTAGCACCGTCTAAACTGCAAGAATTGTCTACTCAACTACAAGAACTTTCTGACAAAGGGTTTATAAGACCGAGTTCCTCACCCTGGGGAGCCCCGGTCTTGTTTGTCAAAAAGAAAGATGGATCTTTTCGGATGTGTATCGATTACCATGAACTAAACAAGCTGACTGTGAAGAATCGATATCCACTTTCGAGAATCGATGACTTATTTGATCAGTTGCAAGGATCAAGTGTTTACTCGAAGATCGACTTGAGGTCTGGTTATCACCAACTCAGAGTTCGTGACGAGGACATTCCAAAGACGGCGTTTAGGACTCGCTATGGCCACTACGAGTTCCAAGTAATGCCTTTTGGACTGACAAACGCACCGGCAGTATTCATGGACTTGATGAATCGGGTGTGCAAACCTTACTTAGATAAGTTCGTGATCGTTTTTATTGATGACATCTTGATCTACTCCAAGAGCAAGGAAGAGCAAGCAGAACATCTTAAGTTAATTTGGAGTTGCTTAAGAAGAAAGAATTGTACGCCAAGTTTTCAAAGTGTGAATTTTAGCTGTCGAAAGTACAATTCCTTGGTCACGTGATTGATAGTGAAGGCATTTACGTAGACCCAGCTAAGATTGAGTCAATCAAGGATTGAAAATTGCCCAATACCCCGACAAAGATTCGTCAATTTCTAGGTCTTGCCGGCTATTACCGATGATTTATCGTAGGTTTCTCAAAAATTGTCAAACCTAGAAAACAAAGTTGACTCAGAAGAATGTAAAGTTCGAATGGACTGAAAAGGCAGAAGCTGCATTTCAGCTGCTAAAGCAAAAATTGTGTAGTGCATCGATCTTGGCTTTACCCGAAGGTAGTGAAAACTTCATGGTTTACTATGATGCTTCTCGCAAAGGGTTGGGGCGGTTCTAATGCAAAGGGAGAAAGTCATAGCCTACGTATCACGCCAACTCAAGATTCACGAGAAAAATTACACTACACATAACTTAGAACTTGGAGCGGTGGTGTTTGCTCTCAAAATGTGGAGACATTATTTGTATGACACGAAGTGCGTTGTGTTTAATGATCATAAGAGCTTGCAACACATTCTTGATCAGAAAGAATTGAACATGAGACAACATAGATGGTTGGAATTGTTAAGTGACTACGACTGTGAAATTCGTTATCGTCCGGGAAAGGCGAACGTGGTGGCGGATGCCTTGAACCGAACAGAATAAGTTACTACGAGTTCGAGCCTTGGTTTTGACGACTGGTCTAAACCTTCCCGTGTAAATTTTAAACGCTCAAGTTGAGGCGAGAAAGGAAGAGAATTATGGAACCAAAGATTTAGGTGGTATGATTAAGAATCTGGAGCCCCGTGCTGATGGAACGTTATGTTTGAGGAATAGAAGTCGGATACACTGTTTTGGCGACTTGAGGACTCTGATTATGCACGAGTCGCATAAGTCAAAGTATTCGATCCATCCTGGATCGGACAAGATGTACCAAGACTTGAAGAAACTATATTGGTGGCCAAATATGAAAGCTGAGATTGCCACCTATGTCAGTAAGTGTCTGACTTATGCAAAAGTTAAGGCCGAATGCTAAAAACCATCCGGTTTGTTGGTTTAACCTGTGATCCTGGTATGGAAGTGGGAGAACATTACAATGGATTTCGTTACAAAGTTGCCAAAGACGTCGACGGGTCAAGATGCAATTTGGGTAATTGTTGACCGACTCACCAAGTCTGCTCATTTCTTACCAATGAAGGAAACCGACTCAATGGAAAAGTTAACGAGACAATACTTGAAGGAAGTAGTCTAAGACATGGTGTGCCAGTTTCGATTATTTTTTATTGAGATAGTAAATTTACATCTCATTTCTGGCAATTGCTAAACAAAGCTCTAGGTACTCATTTGGATATGAGTACGGCTTATCACCCGCAGACGGATGGTCAGAGTGAGAGAACCATCCAAACCTTGAAGGACATGTTGCGTGCTTGTGTGATTGATTTGGGAAAGGTTGGGATAGACACCTACCTTTGGTGGAGTTTTCCTACAACAACAGTTACCATACGAGTATCAAAGCTGCATCATTTGAAGCACTATACGGCCAAAAATGTCGATCACCTGTCTGTTGGCCTGAGGTTGGAGATGGTCAGCTTACTGGCCATGAGATTATTCATGAAACCACAAAAAATATCATCCAAATCAAGAAGCGTATTCAAGTGGCACGAGATAGACAAAAGAGCTATGCTGATAGGAGACGTAAGCCATTGGAATTTCAAGCTGGAGATAAGGTTATGTTGAAAGTATCGTCATAGAAAGGGGTAATACGTTTTGGAAAACGAGGGAAGCTAAATCCTTGTTATATTGGACCTTTTAAAATCCTTGCTACAGTGGGAACGGTTGCATATTGACTTGAACTCCCAGAGCAACTAAGTCGGGTTTATAGTACTTTTCACGTTTCCAATCTGAAGAAGTGTTTCTCCGACAAGCCCCTAGCTATTCTGTTGGATGAAATCCAGATTGATGACAAGATTAATTTCATTAAAGAACCGGTTGAAATCATGGATCGAGAAGTTAAACAGATAAAGCAAAGCCGAATCCCAATTGTGAAAGTCCGTTGGAACTCAAGGCGAGGTCCTGAGTTTACTTGGGAGCGTGAGGACCAAATGAAGAAAAAGTATCCTCATCTTTTTTATAACCCTACACCTGCGTTTAAAGATACATCTTAAACTTTGAGGACAAAGCACTTTTAACGGGGGAAGGATGTCATACCCCCGTAAATTTTAGGTCAATATTTTAAACTTTTTCGATCATTATTTTTGACTTTTATACGTTATGTTTGAATCTGACAGTTTACTAGGAAGTTAACCCTCGTAAATCTAAAAAACGTCATCGGATGCGTTCTGACTTTGGATTATGATTAGTTTAGATATTATATGAGTTATTTTATCTTTTCTAAGTGTTTTGTAGTTTACGATCACTCCCGATACTTATTTTTACGTTTTAACATCTAATTTGCGTTTTTCGCGTGTTTTGACCTAACGAAAACCCGAAATCTTTTCGTGTAAACTTTAGTTAGTGTACATCTCGTGTTTATAAGTTAAAAATTTTGTTCATACCCCCCCCCCCCCTATGCTCAAATCACACGCACAAACACACATCTAATTAAATCAAGTGGAATCTTTTACCTTTAATTTGAAAATTATGCATCACATGCATAGATAGTGATGTTTTGGAGGCATGCAAGGTGGTGTAAGACTCTTGTCTTTATGCATGCAAGCCTTGGACCACTCTTCCACTAAGCCATTAAATGGAATCTTGATTTTATTAGCAACTAGTGTTCAAGCTTGGTCTTCCCCCCCTCTTTTGCTTGTTGCGTCCGAACCATCACCACACACACCCTTGGTGTGTGTTGGTCACTTAGCCATTTGGTTACACATCTTTTGACTAGCCATGGACCCTTAACCTTATCCCACTCCCTATAAATATCAAGTGATAACACATCTAGGGTTCACTCTTCATTTGCAAGCCTCAAAAGTTTTTCTCTCTTCCCTTTTCTCTCTTCTTGCTCACGGCACACACATACATACATATACTTTCCATAGTTTTGATTTCTATCAAGATTCACTCATTCCAAGATCATTTCTAATCATATCTAAGGGTGTTCCAAGGGTTTGATCATTTGGTTTAAGGGTTTACTTCAAGATCTACAAATTAGGGTTTGGTTATTATTTAGGGTTTTTCAAGATCCAAGTCTTCCATCTTCATTCTTGTGTTTTCTTAAGCTTGTTCTTCATATTTGTAAGCTTATTGTTGGCGTATAGTCCGGAATGGGCCAGACCCAATGGGCCGAACCCGATAAAAGGGTGGCCCACATCCTACGTAACCCTAATCCATACACTATATATACAGGGGTAGGATCATCCTACCTCCACACATCTAGAGACCTACACAGGTTATTCTCTACCACCTCTTTACTATATGCTTATACTATTCTGACTTGACCGTCGGAGGGTGGATCCCGGGGCTCCGGCCTCGGGTCCCCTTCTAACCGGTTCTTCTTTGTTGGCATCACTATTCAAGGTCTGGAAAGACGACGAACGGCACCAGGAGAGTCGTCAGGACCGGCCCGACCAAATTATGCATCAACAAGTTGGCGCCATCCGTGGGACACGAACAAAATGCTCGTCCTACCTTATCTGAAACATCATCTACACGTTCTGACCAAGAAAAATATTGGCGAATTTGAAACCTCATATTCGTTTTTTGTAAGTTTGGCTCCCTCCTCCTTTCTTTAATCTTTGAAGTGCCATGACACGTTTACTAGTAAAAAGAACAATATGGCTAAGATTCTTTTTTAACAAGCTTTTAAGAAAAGAAAAAAAGAGAGAAATCACTTCTACGTGATATATTGTGCAAAATAAAACAAAAAGTTGACTTTTCGTCAAAGCGCAATTTTTGTATATAAGCATGCATGTGACCAACGGTTTTTTGATTAAACATGTCACTAACACCCCTAGCGTTGCGTGCTAAACTGCTAATGACTTGTTTATACTATTTGCATGAGCAACATCTTGATTCTTATATGTGATATCTATATCACAAAGACATGTCTACTTGAACTAACGTAGAAAAATAAACTACAAACATGAATTTAGTCATGACTTATCGCTGGAATTAAATTATACAAAACCACAATATATTTTGTGTAAACATGATTCGAGTAAGGCCCTAAAATGGGACACATCATAAATTGCCTCGAAGTCTATGGAAAGTATATATGCTGTCACATGATAATTTTTGGAAAATAAATACATTTATACACATGATGTAGTATTCATCCTTTATTTCCATGTTGCAAATTAATATATTGATACTTTGGCATCAGACAATCATTTGTCGCCCGTATACTTAAAGATTAGAATTTACTGTAAATGTCAACGTCCATATCACGAATGGCAATTTTTGTCAAATGGACTTTTTAATTTGATAAAGATATTTTGCATATCTCTTTAAATTTTTAACAAGATATTACCAATATTTTTTAAACTTGATAAGATGTTATCTGTATCTTTTTAATTTGGTAACAAGATATTACCAATATTTTTTAATTTGATAAAAAGATTTTATCCATATCTTTTTCCTTATTTGCAATTATCCCTTACTTGTAAATATTATTATGCAAATACCCGGCCACGAAAGTACGTCTTTCGTCGGCCGTAAGTCGAATGCCATATTCGCATTACCCGGCCACGGAAGTACGTCTTCCGTCGGCCGTAAGTCGAATGCCATATTCGCATTACCCGGCCACGAAAGTACGTCTTCCGTCGGCCTTTATTATACGGGGTCCGCCTTCATCATATGGCGGCGTATGGTTGGAAAGTGTGCACGTCTCCGCGACGGTAATAGTAGTCCTTTTAGTCTAGTAACCACGGCTACGACCACGCTTACCAATAATCGTGAGTGTTAATGCAATTTTATATTTATTTAAATATGTTAAAAAAACATTGTACAATATTCATTCAATGATTTCACTTATAGTATATATGAAATTAATCATCAAAATAATGTGATATATGAAATTAATCCTGTTGGCGTATAGTCTTGAATGGGCCAGACCCAATGGGCCGAACCCGATAAAAGGGTGGCCCACATCCTACGTAACCCTAATCCATACACTATATATACAAGGGTAGGATGATCCTACCTACAGATACCCTACACAGGTACCACCTCTTTACTATATTTATACTATTCTGACTTGACCGTCGGAGGGTGGATCCCGGGGCTCCGGCCTCGGGTCCCCTTCTAACCGGTTCTTCTTTGTTGGCAGCACTATTCAAGGCCCGGAAAGACGACGAACGGCACCAGGAGAGTCGTCAGGACTGGCCCGACCAAATTATGCATCAACAAGTTGGCGCCATCCGTGGGACCACGAATAAACTATGTTTCGTGTTCTCATGAAAAGCAAAAATCACTTTTGAAAGTCGGTAACTCTTAAACCTTCGTATTTTTGTTTTTCGCTCCCGTTATTATGCATTTTGTCATATGTAAAAACTTGATTTGATAAGATATTTTACATATCTTTTTAAATTGGTAACAAGATATTACCAATATTTTTTAAACTTGATAAGATATTTTACATATCTTTTTAAATTGGTAACAATATATTACCAATATTTTTTAAACTTGATAAGATATTTTACATTTCTTTTTAAATTGGTAACAAGATATTACCAATATTTTTTAAAACTTGATAAGATGTTATCTGTATTTTTTTTAATTGGTAACAAAATATTACCAATATTTTTTAATTTGATAAAAATATTAAATTCATCTCTTTTTCCTTAGTTGCAATTATCCCTTACTTGTAAATATTATTATGCAAACATTATTTTGAAAAGATTATTTTAAAGAGACTCTTATATTTTTGTTCGTGAGCCCGACTTTCGTCATGGGTCTGTCCGGCCTCTTAATAATGTATCGCGGCCCAACCTCTTTAAAATTATGTCGCGGCCTAGCTTCCTTATATTTCCGGTCCGTACCAAACATGTCGCGGCCCGGCTTCTTTATATTTATGGTCCGCTCCAAAAATTATGTCGCGGCCCAACTTCCTTATATTTCCGGTCCGTACCAAACATTATGTCGTGGCCCGGCTTCTTTATATTTATGGTCCGCTCCAAAAATTATGTCGCGACCCTGCTTTCTTAGTCGGTGTTTACCATATTTGATATACATTTTCAAAAACAAAAAAAAACAAAATAAAAAAATTGTTTCAAGAGGAAACAATATAATTTCTTGATTAAGCCATGACTTGGTAAAAACATCGCATACAACGGCATGCCATATTAAATGGTTTAGCAAATATTATTTCGCATATTTATCCCTCATTTGCAAAGATTATGCGATTTATGTGGGGGTGATGATTTACGATTATTTGTCCGCATGCCCGGACTTGTTTTCCTCTTTGGTATCCGCGGTCACCAACCGCATCACCATTGCGGTCTCGAGCCTTCCGGAGGTAAATCACCAGTCAATAAACTTGGACACTCTCAAAGTCTTTGTACCTTGCATTTGGAAGTTTCCTTCACAATGACTAACATCATGAGCCGCGAAACCTTTATCCACATGGCATGTTTCGATTACTAACGCAGCGAATATCCGCTCTTTTGTCATAACGACTTCCATTGCTTACCCAAGCATAGAGACACGAGGCTACAACCCCTTCATGCGCCCAGTGAGCTCTTAATGAGTATTTAAGATTATACATTTGGACTCAACATTTGTGCTCCCGGCCGGGGGTAACCCGCGGCTAACTATTTTGATCATCGGTCAACTCATGTAGATCCGCGAATAAACTAAATCGAGTACTTTTCATTCTTTATCAATGCATCTGTGGAAAGTTTTTTAGCTGTCATCATTATGACACATGACCGTGCCTCGGTCGTTTTTATGGCTTACGTAGTCCTATATGTAACTAGCGCTTGCGGAGGCGTGAAGGGGGCGTGCAAGGCTTACTTACATAAACGTGAAAACATTTGTTGTACACATTCTTATGCCTATTATTAGTTAAATCATATTACTTTTAATTCATATCCGCTACCTTCCTAATGTACAGAGTTAAATTCCCGAAATCGGGACATAATAAATAAACAAACACCTTGTGTTTCATTTCATATAGCACATAGTCGAGTGCTATTTCCTAGTAGGCTACAAGTTTTGTGCATCACACATTAGGGTATATGAACCAGCCACCTTTCTAGTAAGATCCGTGTTATGCGTGCCACGGCCTATTGGGGTAGGTGCTAAAATTATTCATGTTTTTTGGATACTTTGTCTGCAAGTTTAATATTACTAATAGAACATAGCACCATTAAACTTGGGGGGCTGTAGGGGTATAACGATACCATTATAATTATCTTCGTCCATGTCACATAAGTATCTCCGGATATAGAAAGTACGTAAGAGGCATTGCAAGTCCGATACTAAGTCGAATGCCATATTCGCATTACCCGGCCACGGAAGTACGTCTTCTGTCGGCCGTAAGTCAAATGCCATATTCGCATTACCCGGCCACGGAAGTACGTCTTCCGTCGACCGTAATTCGAATTCCATATTCGCATTACCCGGCCATGGAAGTACGTCTTCTGTCGACCGTAAGTTGAATGCCATATTTGCATTACCCGGCCACGGAAGTACGTCTTTCGTCGGCCTTTATTATACGGAGTCCGCCTTCATCATTATAAATCCTTCTCATCATCCTCTCGTCAAAAACGAACGCGAATGGTATCTTGCCAATGCTAGTGTTACCCCGACTATAGAAAACGTATTCTTCTTACGGGGTCTTTACCGTCTAGCCACGGGAAACCAAGCATTCGAGCATAAATAGCGACGTATGGTTCAAAAGGAAGATACCTCTAGACAAATCATAAGTCTAGCATAACATGATCAAGAACCATATCATACTAGACTGGGGGACATGTTGGCATATAGTCTGGAATGGGCCGAACCCGATAAAAGGGTGGCCCACATCCTAGGTAACCCTAATCCATACACTATATATACAAGGGTATGATCATCCTACTTGGATAGGTTATTCTCTACCACCTCTTTATATAACATGCTAATACTATTCTGACTTGACCGTCGGAGGGTGGATCCCGGGCTCTGGCCTCAGGTCCCTTTCTAACCGGTTCTTCTTTGTTAGCAGCACTATTCAAGGCCAGAGAAGACGACGAACGGCACCAGGAGAGTCGTCAGGACCGGCCCGACCAAATTATGCATCAACACTTATTATTCTGCAATTAATGACAGTGGTTTAGTGTTCAACTTTCTTATGTATTGTTGTCTTGATGTGTTAGGGAAGCACGAACTTGGAGTATATCGAGATCATCAAGAAAGTTAGTGGGTCGCTGAAGGATTCTTTCTTAGATGCAGAGTGAGTTAGATAACCTTTTTTTCTTTTCGTTTTCTAGTATCTTCATATTGGGTAAATGTTACTTTTTTCAGATGTTTGAACACGTAACAAGTACTCAAATGATATTACACCGGATTAGATACTGCACGGATATTAGTACAACTTCTAGGGTATAATTTATGCTAGATAACCACTTTTTTCTTTTCTTGGAATGACATTTTATAATACTGTTGATTATACTAAACAGTAACTTGCTAATACTTCTATGTGTACTAATGACTGGAATTTTAGTCAGTCACGCGTCATGTCGTCATCATCATTATGCTAATACACTACAAAAATTGGGCATTTGTTCACGTTTTTTTTCTTCACACTTTATAAATTGTGAACTTTTTATTTAAAGATATTCACACTTAAAAGTGCGCAAACATTATTCGCACTAATAAGCGTGATGTCATAAAAAACTTCACACTTATAATTGTGAAAATAAAAATTCACACTTATAGATGTGAGCTAACATAATTATATATTGCCTTGTGAAAAACTATAACAAAACCTCAAGTGTGATGTAATGAAAAACTTCACACTTTTAAAGTTTTAAAGTGTGAACACTACAAGAAGAAAAAAAAGGTTTAGTGACAAGAAAAAAAACTTAAATAATGTATCAAACATATAAAAAAAGAAAATACTGTAAATTGGAATAACTTGAATAATTTCAAACACCAGATCCATCGCACTATTTCATTATCCATGTAAATTCATCAAACTCTCATCGCTCATTTTATAACATCATCTTCAAGCTCTCATCGCTCGGTTGAAATCAGTTTAACGAGGATTTTACGGATTGCTCAGATTTGTTACGGATCGCTCGGTTGTGTTACGGTTCGAAATCAAGCTCTCATTTGTGTTACGGATTGTTCGGTTTAAATTAGGGCTTGTAACGTGAATTAGGTGAAATTTGATTATGTGATTAAAGTGTGATTTAATGTGATGTAACAGTTAATTGTCTAATAATTGAATGATATTGTTAATAAGTTTGATTTGATTTGATTTTGATCAGGTTGCATCCACTACTTGTTCGTGTGGATATCGGTTTGTGTACGTAGTTGTTGATTCGTGTTGTTATTGTAGGTGTCTTTTGCAAAAAATATAGTAGTCGTAACACAAGTGTTCGATAAAATGCCCCGGTGAAAAAAATAGCAGTTGATAAAATTCCCCGGCGAAAAAAATAGTAGTCGTAACACAAGTGTTCGATTAAATGCCTCAATAAAAACCTTTTCTTTGTCGAATGCATGTAACTTGCTACTCTCACGTGATTTCAAACCGTTCTTTCTATGACGCGAAGGTGTGCTAGTTGCTTGTTCTAAGAATTCTCATTTATGTTCCCTGTGCTAGATAATGTCTGTTAGAGATGGCAAGATATTTAAGCCACCCTTAGGGAAATGCACTTGGTGTCGTAAATGAAATGCTTAAGATAAAAAGCTGACGTTAATGTATGTTGTTTTTAGTGATGACTAGTGTATTGAACATTCATGTGAATTATAATAATAGTAGGCATATAATTAAGTTGACTAAGTTAAAGGTATATTGAGTTTATAATTTAAGACTTAACGTAATCACCATGTTTCATGGTGAATTTTGCCTAGTGTATACATTATACTAATGAAACTCTCATGTTGTATATAGCTCCTATTACATATATGATATAATTGTTACGTCTTGAGCTCGTCAATGGTATCTCAATATTACTGGGTAGTATTGGCTTGGTGGGCGGGTCGGGTAATGGGTCAAAGTGGAAAGTTTTTATGGTGCAGATTAAGTTGGGTTGGTCAGGCTCATAAAACAGTTCTTACACTATTTAAATGGTTGGATGAACACCTAAATGTCTTCTGAGTCATGTAGCCACTTTATCCGACCCCTTAATTATTGATGCACCCTAAGACAAGCTTTTTGTTTCCTCTTAACTCGTTGTAATGAAAAGTGTAGTAAGAGTGGGTGGCTGAGTTTTTCTTGAGGCTCCCGAACGATGATTTGCATGGTTACATCAGTGTAGACACTATAGGTCTGAGTCTATACTTGATAGTAATAGTGTTATCTCTACTCTCTAAAATCTGGGCTGATGCTGTAAAATAGTGACCTGATTTGCTCGGTTGCCCATATATGTAATTATAATTCAATAAGTCTTAGCCTTGGTATAAAAGTGCAGGGAAACAGGCTTATATGGTAGTTATTTCATGCGCCACCGCTTGAATAAGTTTAGATATCTGATGAAACATCTTCCATATCATTGATGGTACGGATGTGGAAGTATTATTGATAATGTTTTATTATATTATATTTAAATGTTACCATATAACTATCATCAAACACAACGTGACACATACACATACATACCTGTCTCCCTTTGGCGACCTCCCATATTTCCCTTTTTCCATGATATTACCTTAACTTAACATAAATGAGCAATTTAGCAACCTTTAGATATCATGGTTTTTTCTAGAGTAACTCACTGTGTTCTCCATTTTCCTATCTGAGTGGAGCGTAGTTTGGGTCTGAACTTGATTGGGTTTGTTATAATCAAACTGTTTAACAGTTAATGTTTTAGAACATCATAGCATATGGATTATTGTGTGCAATGATCTGGCATTCTTCATATTTAAATCATTGCATTGAGCTAAAATTCCTATCTTTTTATTATCTGCAAGTCTCAAAGCCTTTAAATCAAGGCCTATCAACTTTGGTAGATTAAGAGTTTGCCCACCAAATAGAACATGATAATTTGAATAATGATGGTGTCTATACGGTGGATGAATTTGAAGTCCGAATTATGGAACCTGAAAGTTCTGGTGGCCTCTCGGAAACTAAAATAACAATTCATATGCAAATAACCGGTGTGAATATGATTGCAAACGTATCGTTAATTCTAAAATAATTATTTGTTAATACACTTTGGGTGACTTTTGACGCGTTCAACCCGTTCAACTCACTTGGCCTGTGGAAGATATTGCACAACCTGTTTGACCCATATACGATAAATAAATAGGTAAAATAACGGTAACTTCAGGTGTAATCAGTGTAGTCAAAAGCGAGAAAAGCGAGCGCTTAACCGAAGAAGCGAAGCGAAGCGACCTAAAGCGCTTTGATTCCAA
>BQNB010073179.1:7962-32196 GCA_026074375.1 Tanacetum coccineum
AACATGACAAGTTCAAATGAAAACTAAAACAGATAAATCATAGACTCTGCATGCAAGCCTATGGTCCAGGTAACTCCTCTTCCTAACTCTTCCATGTTTTGCTCACCTGAAAATGATGCTAAAAACGTCAACATAATTGTTGGTGAGAGTTACAGGTTTAAGACTCACTTATGACACCGCGATCAACAAAAATAACATTTACGAACATATATGCATGGCTATTTGATAAGTGCTAAAACACACATCTTTTATAACCCGTAAAACAATATAAAACGGACTAAAAATGTTAAAATATGGATAATTATCGTGCATATATGCTTGTTTGGTATTTTTATGTCTTGCAGGTAAAACGGATTGAAAACAATGCTAAAACAGGAATTTACAAGTTCGTTTTGATCAAGAGTGATTAATATTCAAGATCAAGACAAAGTCGTAGAAAATCTCCGAGCATGCCATTGGAAAGAGCGCAAGATTACGAGTCCAACGGTGCCTTCGGATCTTATTGGGCCAACCCGTAACTCATTTAAATGGGCCAGGCCAGCCCATTGTTATCTAAGCCCAACAATAAAAGCCCAAAACAAAGTTTAAAGTCTGAAGTGTTATTGATGGGTGACGTCAGGGTCACATGATCCATAAATTAATCAAATGCACAACATGTGACTTTCCACTAGATCCTCCTTGGCGAATCACAATCACACACATGACAAGCTTATATGACTCTAAGAATAATATTCGGTTATAAGCATGTACAAGGAAATTAAGGAGAATTTAAATGCCTAATTTTGAAGCAAATAGGCATGGATACGGGGCGTTTTCTTACTGGCGGATCATTTTTATAGACAGTGCATATGAGGTTGTTCCCTTGTGATTGGCTAAGCAGCATAATGATGATCGTACCCTTGTTTCTTGGGCATTGATTGGTTGGATTTCTAAAAAGACAAATCTACCCCGCACCTCTTTTTAGTTATAAAATGACACACATCAGACGTGGGATTCATTAGTTTTTAGGATACGAAAAAAGTAGTGTTGTTTTTATTTCTTTGTTTTTAGCTTATAAATGTCTCTTAGCTTATCTTAGTTTTTGTAAAAGCTATTTCTAGTTTATTTCAAGCTTAATGTAACTGCTAATTTTAAAGATAATGAATATGTTTGTTGAGGTTATTTAGCTTATCCATTTGGCTTATAGTCTTTTCCTTTCATTTTCTTGGCTTATTTCGCAAATAAGCTCTTCTCTTCAAAGCTTATTTTCTAACCTTATTTTTCAAGCTTATTCATAAATAAGATGGAAATAAAATAAGTTATCTCATAGCTTATTGCATTTTTATACTTATTTCTTTTAAGCTCGATCTAATAAGCTCTTAGAATAACTTTTAGTTGGGCTCATTTGAATAAGTTTAGATATTTTATTGTCTTAAATAGCTTATTTTCAGAATTTGAATAAGCTATAATATAGCTTATTCGATTGGATCTAAGCTCAAATACTTAAATAAGCCTTGGCTTATTTCACTTTCTTCTCTTTTTCTTTGCTTAAGTTTATTGCTTATTCGATTCGATATTTCTTTTTTTAGCTTGATTCGATCTGTAAAAAGTGGCCATGAGTGCTTATTCACTCATCTTATTTACATGAGGTTGTGGACCACTTAAATAATCGAGAGCTTATTTGGTTGGTTAAGCATTTATTTCATTCGATTATAGCTTATTAGTTTAGATATCATCTTAGTTGTTAGATCTCATTAAGTTGAATGTTTAAAAAAGCTTAGTCCTAGTTGCTTATTCGATTCTCATTTCTTAATAAGTTGTTTGTGGATCTCTCGTGTCTCATACGCTGATTGCTAAATATAGTTTCGGCTTATTAAAAAGTTAGCTTATTAGTAACTAAATAAAAAGTAGTTTCCTAGAACTTGTTACTAATTTGACATAAGAGTGGTAATCAGATAATAGCTAAATAAATTTGATGTTAGGCTTAATTGTTTAAACGGATAGCAGGCCCAAATTTAAGTTTTCTATTTATTATTTGGGCTCCCGAGTATGTATTTGGTAGAATAATGAAAATAAAGAAATGTGGTTAACTGTTTTTGTCTAACAGTTTTTATGGTTTTAATTTTGTGACAGAGCTGGTTCAACTCATGAGGCGAGGAGCTTACGGGTTGTATAAGCTAGCTTTATTTTCTAAGTTTAGATCTTAGTTAGATTTTACTAGATTATTAGAGAATAAAGTTTAAACTCTTTATCTTCTACTAAGTAAATAGAGTCTAAATGAGAATTAAACTTAACATTAAGTTTAGTTTATATAATCGGGTGGTTTTATTTATTTCAGTTTTGTCATTCGGGTTCTTCTTTCTTTTCCTTTTTTAATATTTAGTAGTTTTAGCTTAATATGCTTTTTATTATTGTTATGCTTGTTATTGTTAGCTTAGATGTTATGATTAGCAAGCATTATCGTCTCTTAAATATCTTTTAGATCATTTAGCTTTAAATTTGGTAGTTTTATTATTAGTAATTCTAGATTAGTTTAATTTTTAGTATAAAAATAGTTTAAATCCAAAACAAAAAACTTGAATGGCAATCTATCTCAATTTATAACTTGAACGTAGATTTCCATTCACCTCTCACCGAGGAAAACGATACCCGTGTTGATTACTTATTATTCTTTCCTAAGGTTAATTTGTATGATACTTTGCTTACGTATATGTATATATTTCTATAAATATATTATATATATTTGAGGGTTTATTTGATAAACGCGTGTAAAAACGACAAACATTTTTCCTGTATTCCCTTCATGTTGAGCTTTTTTTAGAATTTTTCTACGATTTTTATTTTACACTTTTATATTTTTAATAACTTTTTCTTTTTTTAAAATCTTTAAAAAATCATAAAAAATAGAAAAATAATCAAAAAAATAATTTTCTTTTTTATAAAATTTTCTTTTATCATATTCTAGGTTTAGGTTAAAATTTACTTCCGTAGGGTTAATATTTTGAAAATTCATTTTTTAAAGAACGGGATTTAATCCCCGTTCTTGTTTTCTTCATTTTTAAGCTTTAACCATTCTCGTTTTAAAATTTTCCTTAGCATTTTCCTTTTAAAATAGTTATTTAGGATTAGAAAGAGTTTAGAAAAGCATTTAGAGCTTAATTTTAGTATTCTAGCTTATTTGTCGTGTTTACTTTACTTCCCGTTATCGTTTTTTTCGTATTTAGGTTTCATTGTCCCTTTATTTGCTCACTATTAGGATTTTAGAAAACAAATCATCTTTGAACCAATTCAAGTCATTGTCCAAATAACAAACGAGGTCTCAATTTCATAAGTCTTTGGGAAAACGACCCGGTAATCACTTACCGGTTTAACGTGTAGTATTTTTGTAAGATTTTTCCTACTACCTTTGTCCTCAAGGGTAGTTTTGGAAGTTTCTATACATTATATTATTATACGTATTAAAACTGTACATCAAGTTTTTGGCGCCGTTGCCGGGGAATTGTGATTAAGATTCCTTCGTTTGCAGTTTGTCGATCATAATTTGAAGAACCTTTCGTCTTCGAAAGTTACGCTTTTGAGAAAATCAAAAATACAAAAACAAAATTAAATATAAAAAGTAAAAAATAATTTTCTTTTCTTTTTAGTAGAAAATTAATAATTAAGAAAAATACAAAAATATTTGCTCTTCCGGATTTTTTGATTTTTCTTGTGAATTCGTGAATATAAGAAATAAATTTTTTACAAAGTTGGTAAAATAACACCAACAAATAATACTTTCAACTGAAGTATTATCCATCAATAAGTTCCCGAACCAAAGATTTAATTTTTTTTACCGTTTGTGTCACTTACGAAAAAGACGCACCTCTTTTGTAAAATTTATTTTTACTTAAGGGAGTTACCCTAAGTTTGTTGATTATTTGGTAAACAAAAAAATATTTACTTTTCTCATTTCTTTTATCATTTCATTTGTTTGTTTAGTGCATGCGCACTAGAAATTCCAATTTTCCAAATAATTCAAACGTAACCATTTCGAGACGTCGAAATAAAGGACGTGCTCCAAACATAGTCGAACCCGAGCTTCGTACTATTGTTGCACCAATGGCGGAACGTACAATGAAAGAGCTACTCCGGGAACCCACGAAAGGGTACGGAGAAGCTATCGTTTTACCAGAAATTAATGCGGATCATTTTGAAATTAAAACAAATTTGTTGCAATTGGTTCAAGCAAGCCGTTTCATGGTTTAGAGAACGAAAATCCTCATGCTCATATCAATAGTTTCAAAAGGATTACCTCGACTCTACGATTTAGTGATTAAGCTAATGATGTGTCCATATTGACTCGAGGGGGTTGCTAAAACTTGGTACGAGAAAGAACCACCTAATTCAATCTTGACTTAGGAGGATCTCGTTACCAAATTCGTAAATCAATTTTTCCCTCCTTCGAAAATGACTCACTTAAAGAATAAAATCTCT
This sequence comes from Tanacetum coccineum, assembly GCA_026074375.1. Taxonomy (NCBI): domain Eukaryota; kingdom Viridiplantae; phylum Streptophyta; class Magnoliopsida; order Asterales; family Asteraceae; genus Tanacetum; species Tanacetum coccineum. The sequence goes on from BQNB010073179.1 coordinate 12,415, forward strand.
CGTTTTACCCAAAAATTCGATGAGTCTTTTAGTGAAGTGTGGGAACGATTTAAGGAAATGCGTAGAGCTTGTCCTCTCCACGGATTTACGGAGTTAACTCAAGTTGATACCTTTTATAACGGTTTAAACGACAACGATCAAGACTCCTTAAATGCCGCGGCGGGTGGAAATCTTTTGAGTAAGACGACTAGAGAAGCTTTGAATATAATTGAGAACAAATCAAAAGTGCGTTATTCACGAAACAAACCAAATGCTTCTAGGATGAATACGAATTCTAGGGAGAGTGATAATAAGACGGATGAGAGAATTGATAAGCTTGCAGACCAACTTTCGACCTTAGTTGAGATTGTTTCTAAAAAAGTTGTTACTCCCGCTCCGGTTAAAGCGGTTGAGGAAACTTGCGTTACTTGAGGTGGTCCCCATTCTTGGTATAATTGTCCGACTACCGATAACAATCAAGCTAGTGTTTGTGCGACTACGGGTACTTAAAATCAAGTTAACCCTCCGAACCGTGTTAGTAATCAAATGGCACCACCAGGTTTTGCTCCGGTGCAAAACAATGGTCAAAATAGGTTTAATCAAAATCAAGGTCAAAGGAATAATTTTAATCGGGGAAATAATTTTTATGGTAATCAAGGTTTTCAAGCTCAAGATAATCATGTTCCGAATTTTCAAAACCAAGGATTTCAAAACCAACCTTTTCAAGTGCCTAATAATCAAGTTCAACAAGAGATTTCAAATGATTTTTCGAGTTACAAGAGAAATAACGATCAAATGTTGAGAAACATGCAAAATCAAATCAACTCGTCAAAAGGAGACCTTAAGAATGAAATTCAAAACACGATAAAATCTCAACAAGCCGTCATGATGAATCAACAAACTACGTTTCAAAATCATTTGCAAAACATGATATGTGGATTGTTTCAGAACCAAGCCTCAACTTCGGGTACTCTTTCGAGTAATACCATTCCAAATCCAAAGGGTGAGATGAAAGCAATCACTACTCGAAGTAGTGTTGCTTATGAGGGACCCTCGATTCCTGCTAATCCTACTCCTAAAAAGGTAGTGGAACGAGAAACCGAAGAGACAACAGATAAGGAGAAATATAATTTCCAAGGAAGTACTGCTCAAATCCCACCTCCGATTATCCCTATTTCTATTCTGGAACCTGATATTCCAAAGACTTTGCCTAAAACCACACCCATTCCGGAACTCGATGTTCCAAAGAGTTTACCTAAGCCGAATATTCCATATCCTTCTCGACTTAACCAAGAAAAGTCTCATGACAAAGCTTCGAATCAAATGGAGAAGATCTTCCAAATCATTCAAGATTTGCGCTTCGACATAAGTTTCGTAGATGCTTTACTTTTGATGCCAAGATTTGCTCCTACGATTAAGAATTTGCTCATGAATAAGGAAAAGTTGCTTGAGTTAGCTAAGATACCATTGAACGAGAATTGCTCGGCGATGCTCCTCAAAAAGCTTCCTGAAAAGCTTGGAGATCCCGGTAAGTTTCTTAATTCATGCAATTTTCTAGAAATGGATGTATGTCACGCCTTGGCCGATCTTGGCGCGAGCATAAATCTTATGCCCCTTTCTATTTGGAAAAAGCTTTCTTTACCCGAACTTACACCAACTCGGATGACTTTAGAGCTAGGAGATCGATCCATTACTCATCCTAAAGGAGTCGCTGAAGACGTTTTTGTCAAAGTTAGGAGTTTTCACTTTCTTACCGATTTTGTTGTTGTTGATTTTGAAGCCGATCCTCGAGTACCTCTTATACTTGGGAGATCCTTTTTGAGGATCGGTCGAGCTTTAATTAATGTGTATGAAGGAGAGCTTATTTTAAGGGACGGAAATGAACAAATAATTTTTCATGTCAATGGCACGCAAAACCATCTCCAAAACCATGTAAACGAGTCAATTAAAAATGGTAATGAACATGCACGGATAGTTTTAAGATGTTCACCGATGAAACCCGCACTAGTTTGCTTGCCTCATCGAGAAGATGACAACGGATGAAAAGGAAAATGCAGGAAGTGGACGTACTCTTGCAGAGTCGACACGCTAAACGACAAACTCGTATAACTCTTGTTTGAAGACTTTTAAAGTATTTGCAAGGAGATCATTTTTCATTCAAACAAAACACCTCCGTTTCTTCGGATTTTGCAATCACATCTCCCTTCCGTCTCTTGAGCCCAAGGACTCTATCATAATGGGGCGAGCACCTTAGTACTTTTAGTACTGAGGAAATTGTCCCAATCCTAAGAGAATCTGAGGATATATCCAGGAGTGATAGTAAGAACGTTTTACCTTCGTGTGATGATTTCTCTTCCATCAACGTTCCACGTGATGATTTCGTGACTTTCTCTTAAACCTTCTTTCGAATTTGACGTCGATTTCAACTCTAGTGACATAAACCCTCTTTTTGATGAAGTGTTAGAGGACATCGAGTGCAAGGATTCTTATGATTCCAACCTTGATGAGTCGACTTTCCTAGTCACACCTCTTTCTGATTCTAATAAGGATGAGTGTCTCGCTCTAGGAGACGACATTGAGATTCTACTTCACCATGATCCGTCTACTCCTATGAAAAGCGTTGCTTCCATTCTCGAGGGATTCATCGATGATCCACCTTTCAAAGAGAATGTAAAACGAATGATTGGAAAAGAATTTTATACGATGCTCCAATTGATAAAGCTGAGTGTTTCGACCCAGGAGGCGACAATGATGAGATCGATGCTTTTCTAGCTATCGAAGTTCCTACGTATATTGAGGAAGGTTATTATGACTCAGAGGGAGACATATTATATCTTGAGAGTTTGCTTAGTGATGATAACACCCATAATCTCTCTTCCGATGTATTTTTCGATCATGAACCAGACCATGATACTTTGATAACTTTTTCTCCCAAGAGTGATCCTCTTCACCATGAGTTCGCTGGTGGAGTCATCACGATTCCTCCAAGAATTGTTAGAAAGCACGAGGATTATATCAGTCGAATGTCGTTACTATGCGGAAATTCATCTTCCCGGTCGCCGGAAAATTTTCATACAATCATCGAGTCTCTTCCCACATCTACTACCCTCGTCGAGGATAGTGACTCTAATAGGGAAGAGATCGATATATTTTCCAGACCAGATGATTCGATACCACCAGGTATTGAAAGTGATTTTGACTCGGAAGAGGATATTATTGACAACTTGCTTAACAATGATCCCATTCCCGAATATGAGCGTTTAACCTTCGACATGGAACCCGATGTGCCCGTGATAAACAATGTTTATGAGCTTAATGAAGATGAATGTTTTGACCCAGGGGGAGGTGAGATTAATGTTGAAGTTGATGATTCCTTCACATTTGTCATTCGGACTTTTCTCCCGTATCTCACTTACCCTGAGGTTTCTCCTTTACTTTCCTCCACCGAGAATGAGGACACCATTTTTGACCTCGGCATCTTCGCTTTTCATTTTTCTTCTCAAGAGCCGGTAGTAGTTAAATGTTTCATGGAATTTTGCTCTTCCACTTGTTTCATCCCCAAGGACGAATGAATTCGGGGATCGAGTCAAGCTATGTGACTCGGTTACCAAAAACAAAGCGCTTCGTGGGAGGCACCCCATGCTTATCCTTCTATCTTCTTTCTTATTTCTATTGTGATGTGAGGAGGCTTGTACTCTTCCGATTCTTGTTGTTTGGGCTTGTGATTGTTTGCAGGATTCACCAAAAAATTTTTGAAGACTCTCGTGTTCGGTGTTTTGTCCCGGTCCACTCGAGCTTCCTAGCCTTTGCTTGACATTAGTTTGGGGAAATCCGATATCCTAAGATTATTATCGACTAACATTTATCTTCTAGCATACTTGATAAACGGCTTAAGATTTTTGTGATACTTTCTCTACGCTTGGATTATGCATTCGACTTTTTGAGTTCTAGTATGGGGTTTTTAAGTCTTAGGCTAGGAAACATTGAGGACAATGTTTAATTTTAGTATGGGGTAGTATATCTTCGATATAATCTTACCTACCTTTGCCCGTTGCTCTCACGTACCCCGTTTTCCCGCCAAAATTTTAAAAAAATATGAAAATTTTAAAAATTTTCAAAAATAAAATAAGTGTTTTGTCACAATTTTGACTTTCCTACTGGGTAGAATAAGAATAAATTTACATATAGAGGGAAAAGATCATTGACACATTAGTAGTCATGTCACTCTCATTCCTGAAGGGATTTATCAACTGGTGAATGACTCAAGGTCTCACAGAAGTTTCTAAGATAAAAGCAGGAATAGAAGTAGTGGGTGAAGGTCTTGGGGATGGATTAGGCTGGTGCTCAATAGGTACGTCACTAGTTTGAGCAGGGGATGAGTCAGGCTGTGGCTCAATAGGTACCTCACTAGTGGGAGCAAGGGAGGGTGTTGGTTGTGCTTCAGATGGTCTTTTTGAAGAGGCACCCTCATCCTGAGTTGGTTGTACCAACATAGTAGCAAACAAAGGGGTTATATTCCCTGAGAAATGCTTGCTTCTAAACAATGAAGAAAAACTTTATAGTTAAAGTAATTTTATAGGAATATGATCTAAAGTACAGACACAATAACTAATTGTTTACTAAAAGATAGTATAAAGCGTGGGTGCATGACAACTTGTTCTTAGCATCTAAATGTCTAAGCATACCATCAAAATGATTTTGAAAAATTATATTCTGATTTTTTCTTTTTTTTTTTTTTTTTTTTTTTTTTTTTTTATTTTTTTTTTTTTTTTTTTATGTTTAGATGTTAAACAAAGACAGCAGAATAAAAAAAAATACATAATAAAAAAAATGGCAATGTTTAGTAGAATTTAAATCCCAAGAGGTGCTTTTGGAACTAAGTATTGATTAATTGTATGAAATAAAAACTTCCTCGGGGTGTAAACAAGCTTTATTAAAGCTAACATGTTATAACCCCCACCCCCCCCTTTCATACCCCCATTATCTGTATTGCATCAAAAATATCCTGATTAGGTTAAAGGTGTCTAAAAAATCCCCCTGAATCATCAAAAAGAAGATACTTCTTATTGATGCCTCCAGAGATAGACACAGACTTGCCAGTACTTGGCAGTAATGTGCCGTTAACATTGTTGATTGTTTTGGACTTAGCAGACGTCCAAAACTGTTCAACAAAGGTAGTAGATACAATAGGACTTACAGTGAGAGCATGATGAATTGAACTTCGCGTAAGGAAATCAATGATCACATGAAAACATCCACGTTCCCTTCAGAACTTATCCATGGATGCATCCATGTTATGCTTTCGGACATGACTCATGAACAGGCCATTTTACTTGAAAATAGAGATCGTTGTTGAAAATAGAAATTAGGGGCTAGTATGTGCGAATGTAGTTTAGAGAGAGAATGCGTACGAAACTGCGCAATTGAAATGGGTTTATATAGGTTTAGGAGACCTAATTTCAAGGAAACCATTTCAATTTACACTTTGTACCCTCGTTGGTATTTTTCATTTTAACATCTCCTATCTAAGCCGGTACAAACTTTGCCAGCGGTAACTAACTTTGCACTGCTGGGACTACACTTGGTCATCAAAGAGTAAAGTATGTAAGGTAGTGGGAATTAAACCCTAATCATTATAACATGTTTATTATATCATTAATTACAGATGTTATGAAACCCTAATTATCCATCATAATAATTATTACATGTTTTTAATGATAATTAACTCAAAGGATTATAATTTATACCTTAAATCTTCGAATCTTGAACACAAAAATCACCAAACTTGAAAAAAAAATATTTTTCTTCTTCCTCCTTTGATAAAATTCGGCTGGGACAATTAAAAACAAGGGGGAGAAGGGTTTTTGGTATTTATAAGGTTTACAAAAAGGTTTAGGATATATATCTTTTACCAATTTTAATTAGAGTAAGATTTGTTTTCCTTTTTTTTCTTTTTCCTTAAAACCGGCCGATTGGCCTTATTTATATTTTATTTATTTATTAATTAATTACTTAATTATTAACATTACCTTAATTTTCTACAAAAACCTAAGCTTATTTGCGCATACCTTTTTGCGTAAACGCAATTTACTAGACTTTTAAAAATAATTAACTTTTCATTTTTATTAAACCTAACATTCCAAAAATAGAAATTTCATTTCTTTCATATCCTTACTACTAGAACCTAATCTCATCCTAATATTACTAACACATAAATACGTATATGTATAATTACTTACACAATTAACGCGAAACCGCTTCAATCACCGAAATCATTTCCTTGTCACCAAAAGTGAACGAAATGAAATCCACAAAATCCAACACAAATCCAATCCCATTGAGACGATCACGCTCAATGGATTGATTATCCAATCTCACATATCCCACAAAAACACATAAAACACATATAAACACATATAACACATATCCCATACATTGCAACAGATCCATAAGTCAACACTAATAGTTTGACTAACCTGCTCAAGTCATGGTTGTCATAAAAAGGATTAATGAACTAGAAAGTCACATGATTGAGGGGACGCTTGTGTTACTGGATGATGATAGGAAACCATTAAAACCTTTTAAATCAACGCTTCCTAGTTCTTCTAATGTGGTTTCTAAAAAGGTTGATGATCTGGTTTGGCTAGAAAGGAGCCAGTTTTAATATCTGCAAAAACATGAAAAGTTTTGGTAACCTTATGGCTTATCCAAGCCATAAGCTCAAATAGGTAAGCCAAAAAAGGCTCATTGCATTCCCAAATCAATAGGTGTTAAGCTACAATAAAGCTTAATCTAAGGCGCATAAACAACTTCAAGTTTGCCACCCCCCCCCCCCCCCCCCCCCCCCCCCCCCCCCCTAAGCTGGAATAACCAGACTGGATACTTTCTTGTTATCTTTTGAATTTTTTTAGTTATGTTAAAAGAGAAAAATTTGTGTCTAACAACATTTGACACCAAGTTTGCCACCAAGCTTCTCCAAAGCTTTTATTGGCCTTATTTGTCATCTAACATAATTTTGTCATTAAATGACCAAGTTTTGCGCCGATTTTTCTATTGAACTTATTTTCTAGCTAACGATATAGTGCGTTCCTATTTAAAATAAAACATTGACATTGGTGCTTAAGTTATTTGGTGAGAACATTTTACATTCAAAATATCTCTGAAAACAACAATAAACTATCACTTGTTTTTTTTCTTTCTGAAAAATGTGAACTATGTTACTAAACTTCAAAGATTACATTAGCATTCAAAATTAGCTGCTAAGGAAACTTCCTTAACAGTAATGAACATGATTAGGAAATAAAAATACATTTAGAAAAACACCAATAAACCCCGAAAATAAAGACAAAGTTACCTCGAGTACGAACACCCTGCCAGTTCGTAAGCCAAATGCACATGAATCCCGAATGAAGCCTACACATAACATTAAAAATGAGAAAGAAAGCAACTTTTTAAGCATCTAAATTATTCAAACACATTGATTTAGTTCCCCCTAATATCTGTTAAACCTTCACCCTCGTGAGACACGTTCATCACAGCAACCACCATCTCCGCCGCTTCACCGCCACCACACGCCACCACTTCATCTAAACCCTAACCCACAACTTCAAAAGCAATATTTACAAACTAATTTAAAACAACACTGATATGTGTGAAAACACATATCCGTTTTATATCAAAAATAGCCCTAAAAAGACAAAATTGTACTTTAAATGCTTGAATATTGCTTGTTTTGTCTTTATGATTGTGTAGGTGTGGATATTGCATAAATCTCAAGAAAACGAACAAAACCCAAACAAACACGAACACAGGAATGGAAGAGCACACAAAGAGCCGGGAGAATGCTAACAATGGTCAACTCAAGTCAACCTTTGGTCAACCTATGTCAAACCACAAAAAGACAAAACTCCAAATATTCCCAAATCAGTCCCTCATAATTAACCAAATTAAAAAAAGTCCCTAAACCTTAACGGTGTTAACTCTTATAATTATAAGAGTTAACACCCGTTAACTTCTTTATAACAAAACACAAAGTCCAAGCCCAAATCCTGTCCAGGCCCAAAACCCTTATAAGCCTGATATCATTTACCCGGGTCAAAGAAAGTCAAACACCTTTATAAAAGAAAAAGGCGCGGGAATGGTTGTTATTACTGTTCACCATCTTCTACCTTTTACCACACGGTCAAAATCAAGGGGCAAATGCAAATTAAGGACATAGAAGGGTAATTCAAGTGAAAAGGTACACCTTGGCAGTTTACATCACCAAAACGATTCCCATTGGTCAATTCCCAAAAGGGAATGACAGCGTCACAGAAAGGAAACACACCAAGATCTAGTATTTTGTACAAAAAGGCGTACAAAAGAAGCACATGAGTGTCACATCACGGATTGGCACGCTGGAAATCCGTGTGAGCTAAGATTTGATCTAACGGACCACAATGGAGATCCAATCATTGGAAGAAATGAAGAGCCAGGATTGATGGGATTGTGTAACAAACGTTGGACCTAGAAGCTTCTCCTGGAAACTATAAAAAGACTCCTTCACTCTCACATGAGGAGGAGGCTTTTTCTTAAAAACTTTTAGTTTTTAATAGCTTATGTAATTTTCAGTTTTAAATGTAATTTTTTTCTTTAAACTTTTGTAACTTTTAATTTCCAATGCTTTGTAATCCATTTTTAGTATTAATAAAATTCTCATTTTAAGTTTTCATAAGCTGTTTTCATTATTAAGCTCTCATATTCTCAAATGTTTGTGCTACTGTTTCATATGCTTCTAATAAGCTCATACAAGCTTTTTGAGTCTCTAAGCTCGAATTGAGCTTAATTAGTCATATAATCTACTTAACCTAAATAATCAGCCTAATTACCTTTGCTTATAATGGTTAAGCTTATGGATGATGGGGTAACAATGGAAGACCCCATTGGACTTTACTAGCTTATCCAAAAGGATAAGCTAGAGCTATAGACAAGCTCATTGAGCCCTTTTTTGCCTTTGTTTAGCTAAGGCAACTTGTAAGTTTCCTTTTACTTCTCTATCTTACTTTCCAAGTTTTAATCTACTTATTTTCTGCTTATTGTATGATTAGATTAGCTTATTATCTGTTTATCTTTGCTCATTGATGCTTACTTTAGTAGTTCTAAGCTTAATATGTTTGTTAGCTAGATTTTAGTTTTTCTTCTATCATTTCATATAATCTGTCTTAAAAACCAAAAATATTAGCTTAATTAGTATAGCTTATTGTTTATTGCTTATTTTATGCTTAGGATTGCTTATTAGTCTTGTTATAAGTTGTTCATTGTTTGGTGATTAAGTCTTGAGCTCTTAATTGAAATTTCATTTGCTTAATTGAATGTCATGTATGTTAAAGTAGTGTTTGGATTAGCTGAGTTTGACCTCAAAAAGTCATAGAAAATTGATGATGACTTTTGAATCAGTTAAGTAATCATATAAAATCATTTTGTGAAGTGAAATCATAGATTAATTTTCAACTTTGAAATAGTTTTAGTGAAAACTATTAGATTTTGCACCAGGGGAGGTTATTGCTTTAAGCTACCTAGTTAGATTTTAATTCCAAGCTTGTCTAAGCTTGGAATTTGGTTTCTAAGTGATAAGACACACTCAATTAGAGTGTGTATTGCAGGCTTGACCTATTTGGTCATCTAAAAAAATTGGTTTTACCCCATACTAAGTGCATCAGCAGGAACTATTGCAGTTCCTACTGCTGATTTTTGTGATCAAATTTAGGCTAGTTTAATTAGGTTTTAGCTTCTAATAATCAGTAGGATCATAGTTTACATATTATTTAAGGTAGATTTAAACTAGCTTTTAAATTTCTAGCTTAATATCTAGGGTCAATTAGCTTTTAAATTTCATAAAAATTCTTAAAAAACCAAAAGCAGTAGTAAGTCATTTTTAGTTTCTAGATTTAGAATTTTAGCTTATAGGTTTAGTTTTTATGAATTAAATTTATAGCTTATATGTTGATTGTAGTAGCTTTTTGTGCTTTCTAGCCTATTTAGTTTTTGTGCTTAAAAGAGAGTTTTTAGAGTTTGTGTCTTTAATCTTTAATTTCAATTAGCTTTCGGTGTTTTCAGTTAAAATAGCTTGTCATTTTTAGCTTCTAGATAGTACAAGCTTTCTAAAACAGCTTTTGGTTTTAAAAATAGTGCTTATTTGAGGACTGTATGCTTATTTAAGTAAAATTCAATTTTTAAGCTTTCAAAAGCCTACTTCCTGTAACAGCCTATTTCACAAGCTCTTTCTAATAAGCTTTTGTTGCTTTAAGCTCTTTTAAAAAAGCATTTTCTAGTAGAGTTTAAGCCAAGTTTTTAGGAAAACCAAGTTTTACTTCATAGGGTACTTATTTGATAGCTTAATTTTAAGCTTAAAGTGTCCTTAAGGACTGTTTGGTAAGTGATTTTAAGATTAGGCTTATTTAGTTTTCTAACTTATTACTTGCTTATTTTTAGTTCTATTTAGCTCATTAGCTTAGGTTTAGCTTATTATAGCTTATTTATTCTTAAATTTTAGCTTATTAAGGTTTCTAGCTTATTTAGTTTAAGAAAAAGCCAAAAATTTTAGCTAAGTAGTTTATGTCAAGTTTTAGCTAATTTCTAGCTTATTTAGGGTTTTTCATAAAAAGTTGCGTTTATTAAAAATGCTTATTTTTAGGTGCTTAACAACTTTGCTTTTATAAGTTTTTGAAAAAAAAAGGGAAGTGGAAGTCGGGGGTGAGCAAGACTCGAACCCCCGACCTCAACACTCTCAACCTTTATAACACCACACACACTACCACTGCGCCCTTGGGTCTTTTTCGTTATACTTCTACACAATTTAACTTTTATACACGTTTTAGCCTTTTAAGTCTATAAGCTGTTTTTAGCTTATTTCGCAGCTTATTCATTAAGCTGTGTTATCAAGCTTATTTTTTCTAGGTTTTAATTAGTATAAGCTATGTTCTGTAATTTTTCTAGAATTTTTATAGTTCGTTAAGTATTTTTAAACATTTATTTTCATTAAAAACTTTAAAAAAATCATATTAAATAGAAAAATAATCAAAAAAATAAAGATCTTTTTTAGAAAATTTTCTTTTATCATAAAGTTCATAGGAAAATTAGTTTTGCTTTCATAGGGTCTAATTTGCAAAAATTCAATTTTTAAATAACGGGATTTGTTCCCGTTTTCATTTTTCGTGTTTTAACGCTCATTTCAACTCCGTTTTTGTTCTAGTTTTCTTTAAACTTACTTTTTAGTTAGGTTTATTCTTAGAAATTTAGAGATTTTGACCTCCGTTTAGGGGTCCCGTTTTGCGTTTTTAGTTTAATTTTGATTTCCCGTTATTTGTCTTCATGCTTAATTGTTAGAGTTTGTTATTTTTAATTTTTAAAAGTAGATAATCAAATCAACCTTTGTTTCTAATTCAAATCATTGTCCGAACATCTAACGTGGTTTCAATTTCACAAGTCGTTGGGGGATAACGACCCGGGAATCATACTTCCCGGTTTATATACGTATTATATTATATATATTTGTGAAGATTTTCCTTTTTACCTTTGTCCTCAAGGGTAGTTTGGTAATTTTCCATCATATTATATATTTTATTATTACGTATATATAGATTCTGACGAATCAATTTTTGGCGCCGCTGCCGGGGATTTGTGATTAAGATTCTCTCGTTTGAAGTTTGTTGATCGTGATTTGAAGACCCTTTCATTTTTGAAAGTTTTGTTTTGTTAAAAAATAAAAAATAAAAAAAATAAAAAATAAAAAATTATAAAAAAAGTAAGTAAAAAATAATTTTCTTTTCTTTTAGTATAATTATCATATAAAAAATAAATAATAAATATAAAAAATCAAAAATATAAAAAATTGTCCATAAAAAAAAACAAAGTTGGTAAAAGAACACCAACAAATAATACCTTCAATTGAGGTATTATCCATTAGTAAGTTCCCAACTCGAATTAAAGATTTAAAAACTTACCATTTGTGTCATTTACGAAATACGGCTCACCTTAAAAAGTAAAATTTTTAAGAGCTACCGTGAAGTAAATTTGATTATTTGGTTTAAGTTGTCTTCTCGTTATCCGTTAAAATAGTTTGTTAAAAAAAATTAGTTTAAATTTTCTTTTTCTACTTTGTGCATGCGCACTCGTTCTCAAACCCGCAACCGTAACCGTCAACAACAAGCCCAACCGGCTGTTGTTCAACCATTTCATTTAGAAGAACCTTTTGTTAATCCTCCCTTAGTTCCGATGGCTGATAACCGGACTATGGCACAATTGCTCGAAGCACCCACCGAGGGGTACGCGGATGCAATTGTAATTCCTGAAAGCAATGTTAATTTTGAGTTGAAGCATGGTTTGATCAATCTTGTTCAAAACAAACAGTTTTTCGGACATGATAAAGAGGATCCACATGCTCACATCCGTTATTTTAATAAGATTACTTCAACAATGAGATTCTCGGATATCCCGAGCACGTCAATTAAGCTTATGCTTTTTCCATTTTCTCTTGAAGGTTCAGCCCGGATTTGGCTAGAAAAAGAACCTCCTCGATCAATTTTGACATGGGATGATCTTGTTTCAAAATTCATTAATCAATTCTTTCCTCCTTCAAAAACGACAAATCTTCGGAACGAAATCACGAGATTTCAACAAAGATTTGACGAATCGTTTTATGAGGCTTGGGATCGATTTAATGACCTTCTTCGAGCATGCCCACATCACGGATTTTCTGAATTACATCAATTAGATACGTTTTACAATGCTTTGAATGCTAATGATCAAGATTCGTTGAATTCTGCTGCGGGTGGAAATTTTTTGTATAAGATGCCTCGTAAATGCTTGAGAATTATCGAGAGTAAATCCAAGGTTCGTAATTCACGAAACAAGGCAGTCGTTGCTAAAGTGAGTTCGAATTCATCTACCCCCGGAATTTCACCAGATGTTGCTGCTCTTACAACCGAAGTTTCTGAACTTAAGAATATGATGAAGACTATGCTTATTGACAAGCAAAAAGCCCAAGCTCCCGCACCCGTAAAAGCAGTCGAGCAGAGTTGTGTAACTTGTGGAGGTGCTCATTCTTATAAAAACTATCCAGCCACCGATGGCAACGTTTATCGAGACAACATTCAAGAGTACGTTTCACAAGCTGCTGCAGCCAATTTTAATCAAGGAAATACCAATTCTAGACCTCCGATGGTTGCAAACCAAATCCGACCTCCTGGTTTTCTCCGACGCGTCCTAAAGCCAATCAAAACCGTTTCATCAGAATTCAAGGAAATAATTTCAACCAAATCGTGGAAACCAATTTCAATCAAAACCGTGGAAATAACTTCTATCTAAGGTAAGTGTATCAACCTTCGACTAGTCAACCACCAGTTTACCAAGCTCAACCTTATCAAGCTCCGCTCAAGCAAATGCAAAGGTGTTTCAAGAATTGATTTTGAGATTGATGTCAAGCTATACTGATGTTGTATTGAGAAATATGCAAAATCAAGGCCAAGGTTTACAAAACCAGATGACAAATTTAACGGAAATGCTTTCTAAGTTCGTAAATTCCAATACCGCCTCTACCTCAAGATCAGGTGCTCTTCCATGTCAAACTGTGACTAACCCTCGCGAGCATGTTAATGCTATCACCACACGAAGCAGGTAAAACTTGTGAAGGACCTTCGACTCCTCTTGTTCCTACTCCCGTTATTCCTACTCCTCTAAAAGAACCAGAACAAAACCCGAAGACGTCAATGGACAAAGTGCAAAAACCAGGTTCAGAAAGTACCGCACAAGTCCCACCTCCGGAGGATCAAGATTCTATTTTTATTGAAATTCCAAAACCAAGAGCTAAAACAGCATGTTTCAAGAGCCTATTTTCTCTAATAGCCTAATTCTATCAAACCCTAAACTTCCATTAACCCGAGTGGAGAATGTATGAGAGAAAGATACACCCAGTGCTCAGCAAAGCAGGTTTATGAAGTTGTTTAAACAACTCCGTTTAGAAATTGGTTTAAAAGATGCTCTCATCGAAATGCCGAAATTCAACAAAATGGTTAAGCGCTTTATTAAGAAACAAAGAGAAGCTTGAGGAGATTGCCATTACAACCGTAAATGTTGAATGTTCTGCCATCATCTTGAACAAAGTTCCCGAGAAGCGCGAAGATCCAGGAAAATTTCTTATTTCGTGTGCTCTACAAGAACATGATAGGACTAATGCTTTAGTTGATTCCGGACAACGATGAAAAAGAAAAGCAGGAAGTGAAGAATCTCGCAGAGCCGACGGCTAAACGCCAAACTCGTATCACACCTTGTTTGAAGAATTTTAAAGTTATTTGCAAGGAGAGCATTTTTCATTCAAACAAAACACCTCAAGTTTCTTCGGTTTTTGCAATCACATCCACCTTACCGTCTATTGAGCCCAAGGATTCTCTCATAATGGGGGACGAGCACCTTAGTACTTTTAGTGCTGAGGAAATTGTCCCAATCCCAAGAGAATCTGAGGATACATCCAGGAGTGATAGTAAGAACGTTTTACCTTCGTGTGATGATTTCTCTTCCATCAACGTTCCACGTGATGATTCCGTGACTTTCTCTAACCCTCTTTTCGAATTTGATGTCAATTTCAACTCTAGTGACATAAACCCTCTTTTTGATGAAGTGTTAGAGGACATCGAGTGCAAGGATTCTTATGATTCCAACCTTGATGAGTCGACTTTCCTAGTCACACCTCTTTCTGATTCTAATAAGGATGAGTGTCTCGCTCCAGGAGACGACATTGAGATTCTACTTCACCATGATCCGTCTACTCCTATGAAAAGCGTTGCTTCCATTCTTGAGGGATTCATCGATGATCCACCTTTCGAAGAGAATGATGATTTATTTGATTTGGAATGTAAAACGAATGATTGGAAAAGAATTTTGTACGATGCTCCAATTGATAAAGCTGAGTGTTTCGACCCAGGAGGCGACAATGATGAGATCGATGCTTTTCTAGCTATCGAAGTTCCTACGTATATTGAGGAAGGTTATTATGACTCAGAGGGAGACGTATTATATCTTGAGAGTTTGCTTAGTGATGATAACACCCATAATCTCTCTTCCGATGTATTTTTCGATCATGAACCACAACACATTAAGAATGAATCAGACCATGATACTTTGATAACTTTTTCTCCCAAGAGTGATCCTCTTCACCATGAGTTCGCTGGTGGAGTCATCACGATTCCTCCAAGAATTGTTAGAAAGCACGAGGATTATATCAGTCGAATGTCGTTACTATGCGGAAATTCATCTTCCCGGTCGCCGGAAAATTTTCATACAATCATCGAGTCTCTTCCCACATCTACTACCCTCGTCGAGGATAGTGACTCTAATAGGGAAGAGATCGATATATTTTCCGGACCAGATGATTCGATACCACCGGGTATTGAAAGTGATTTTGACTCGGAAGAGGATATTATTGACAACTTGCTTAACGATGATCCCATTCCCGAATATGAGCGTTTAACCTTCGACATGGAACCCGATGTGCCCGTGATAAACAATGTTTATGAGCTTAATGAAGATGAATGTTTTGACCCAGGGGGAGGTGAGATTAATGTTGAAGTTGACGATTCCTTCACATTTGTCATTCGGACTTTTCTCCCGTATCTCACTTACCCTGAGGTTTCTCCTTTACTTTCCTCTACCGAGAATGAGGACACCATTTTTGACCCCGGCATCTTCGCTTTTCATTTTTCTTCTTAAGAGCCGGTAGTAGTTAAATGTTTCATGGAATTTTGCTCTTCCACTTGTTTCATCCCCAAGGACGAATGAATTCGGGGATCGAGTCAAGCTATGTGACTCGGTTACCAAAAATAAAGCGCTTCGTGGGAGGCACCCCATGCTTATCCATTTTTCTATCTTCTTTCTTATTTCAATTGTGATGTGAGGAGGCTTGTACTCTTCCGATTCTTGTTGTTATTTGTGCTTGTGATTGTTTGCAGGATTCACCCAAAATTTTGTGAAGACTCTCGTGTTCGGTGTTTTGTCCCGGTCTACTCGAGCTTCCTAGCCTTTGCTTGCCATTAGTTTGGGGAAATCCGATATCCAAGATTTTTATCGACTAACATCTATCTTTTAACACACTTAATAAACGGCTAAAGATTTTTATGATACTTTCTTCGTGTTTGGATTATGCATTCAACTTTTTGAGTTCTAGTATGGGGTTTTTAAGCCTTAGCTTAGGAAACATTGAGGACAATGTTTAATTTTAGTATGGCGTAGTATATCTTCGATATGATCTTGCCTACTTTTACCCGTTTTTCTCACGTACCCCGTTTTCCCACAAAAATTTTAAATTTTATCTAGTTAGTTTAGTGTTCATATTTAATAAAAAAAGAAAAAAAAAGTTATTGAATAAAAAAAGAAAATAGTTGACAGGAATGTAGGTTTTCCGTTGGTGAGAATGAAAAGTAAATTTTGACCCGACCGGTTTTATATCTTAGCTTTCTCATTAACTTTAAATAGATTGTCTTTGCTAATCTTTTATACAAGGAGCTATAAAACACTAGTCTATCTTGAAAAAGTCAAGACTTTGCAAGTTCCATAATTGATTTTAAATATGCGAAGTTCGATTTATTAGAGTTGAGATTGTTGCCAGTCTATGTGACTTGTTAAAGTGTCGATCTTAATTCGTTAGGCTAAGTATTAGTTCAAACTTATACTTGAATTTCTCAAAAAGAAGTATTTAAATAAAAAAAAAACAAAATATTATTATATTATATATATATATATTATATAAATTTATAACAATAATAATAATAATTATAATAATAATAATAACTAATAATAATATAATACAAAATAAACTGTGGTGATAAAAAGTTTACTACCTCTTTGCCGGCTCACAACCGATTGTGGTTAGTTTTCTAAAGAAGCGCATCATAGTAAGAATAAAAATCCAAGACTGATAAAATTTGCTGCATTGCGGCTCTACAACCGAATTGTGCAAGCCTTCTAAAAGGACGAGGGATAACAATTTCATAAATCTTTTTGTTTTTATTAAGGATGAATTTAATAAATAGATTCTTTTTGTTAAATTCAAATATTCTTTTGAACTTTGATTATTCTATTTTATAAGCTATGCATATAAGGGATCTGAGAGTTTTTAAAACTAAGGTTGTGAGTCTCGATACTGGTCTCTGTGGGTTGTCAAAAAGCCTGGTCAATTAGTGCATGGTTGGGATGTGCCAAGACGAAAAGTCGCTAATGAGGATGATCTCGCCTTCAAACTTATTATTCTTGGGTGGAACGTGAAGCATAGTATTTTGCAAAACGTTGATCCATGGTTGAAATTCAAAATAGCACATTCACTTAAGATATAGTAAATGTCGGGAGTAAAAAGTTCACAAGTTGCAAATATGAGTAGTGTTAGCATCTTAACTGATATTTAGCTGTGATTTCGTTTTAAGCTTGGTTTGGAGCAAGTGAAAAGTCGGGGACGATGAATTTATCCTTTTTGGGGCATTCTCGGATCGAAATGCATCTTGTTTTATGATCCCTAACAGTTATGGAAATGACGAAATTCGAAATATTCTAAGTTTAATTAAAAAAAGGGAAAATGCGGTGTTTTATAACTTGTGATTTCTAAACTCTCTCCACAAAAATCTTTTCTACTTTTCAAAGATTTAGTTTGGGAAAGTTTAGAGGTATTTGGTTTTAAAGCATATAATATTGCATGAGGACACACAATCGCTTAGCAATCGCTTAGTTTGGGGAATTTTGATATGTGAGAAATCACATATCCTTTCTATATCAAAAATGTCCCTAAAAAGATAAAATTGTGCATAAAATGCTTGTATATTGCTTGTTTTGTCTTTGTGATTGTGTAGGTACGGATAATGCAAATATCACAAGAAATCGGCCAAAACCGGACAAACACGGACACGAGAACGGATAGAGTGCACAAGAGCCGGGGATTTGATAGCAAGAAGGGTCAAAAAGTCAACCCTTGGTCAACCATGGTCAACAAGTCAACTCTGGTCAAACTTATAAAGACAAAATTCCAAAATAACCAAAACAACCCCTTGAAGTTAAACCAAATTGCAAAAATAACCCTTAAACCCTAACACCGTTATCTTTTTATTAATAAAAGATAACGGTCGTTATCTACATATAAACCAAAACCCATTTCATATAAACCGGCCCATACACCCCAACCCATGGTCAAAGCCCACTTCACCCGAGTCAAACCTCTATTCATACAGTTAAAAATGGCGCGAATAGTTTTTACTATTCATCGTCGTTCTCAACGATTAACCCAAGTCAAATCAAAGGGTAAAATGAAACTGACTACGTGGATTGAAGATTCAAGTACTAAGTGACAACTTGGCAAGAGAAAACGTCACTCAAAGGCTCCCATTGGTTGATCCCCACAAGGAATGACACGCGGATATATGAAGAAACACACCAAGAAGTGGGATTTTACAATAAATTACTTGTAAAAGAAGCACAACGAGCTTGACACACGGAATGCCACGTTGGCAATCCATGTGCTCACTTAATGATCTAACAGTGATGATTAAGGATCCAATGGTTGGCATTGAATGAAGGGTTAAGATCAAGTATAAGAGGAGCGTATCCAGACTCCTAGAAGCTTCACTCGAAGGCTATAAATAGAGAGCAAGCATCACACACACAGCATCTTCTTTTTCCCATTTTTAGTAGTTAGTAGTTTAAGTAAATTTTTCATTTTCATGTAACTTGCTCTTGTAATTTTCATTTTCAAAGTTTTGTATTCAGTTTTAAATCAATAAAATCATAGTTTACTTGTTCACAATCTGTTTTTACCTATAAGCTTTTATATATCTCAAATGCTTTTGTTCAACTGTTTCATAAGCTACTCTTATAAGCTTTTCATAAGCTTTCTGACTCTCTAAGCTCAGATTGAGCTCAAGTTAATCATTAATCTACTTAAACAATTAAAATTAGCTTAATACCTATGCTTAATATGGATTTTGGATGCTTGGATGATGAGCTAGCAATGGATGAGCTCATAGGACTTAACTAGCTTATCCTTGTGATAAGCTAGAGCTTGTTGACAGCTCTTTGAGCAAATCAAGTCTTTGTTTAACTAAGGCTTTTGTAAGTCTTCTTTAAATTTCAAGTCTCTTAGCTTAATAATTGCATTTGCTTATTTTTAGCTTATTTCTTGCTTATTAGTGCTTAAATCTGTGTTATTATGCTTATTATGAATGTTTGAATATCTGTTTATGAGTTCTATAGCTTAGATCTTAGTTTACTCTATTTTGTCTTTTAAATCTGTCAAAAACCAAAAAAAAATAGCATTAGCTTAGTCATTGTTGTTTGATCTGATTTTTGTGTTTGAGAATGATAAGTAGTTGTGTTATAAGCTGTTAGACATCTGGTATTCAAGTTTTGTTCATTAAATTCAAATTTCATAAGCTCAAATGAATTTTCATAGAAGTAAGGGGATGTTAGGCTCAGCAGTACTAACCACAAGTTAGTACTGTTTGAGACAATTTAGTCTTAAGTTTTTGATCTTAATCTTTCAACTAAGTTTGTTTGAACTGGATTTGTAAGCTAGGTTAGGGATTATTCAAGTTTTCATAGGATTGTTTCATATCTGCTAGTTTAGTCTCATATAGGTAATCATTTTTAGCTTAAGTGGTTCTTAGTTGCTCTAATTGCATTACAAGTTTTTAAAAGTTGTGTTATCAAAGTGCTTTTTCAATAAGCAAAAAGTTTTCAAAGTTCTTTTCAAAAGTAGATTTGTGTAGCTTGTAGGATAAGCTTTAAGTAGGTACA
>BQNB010073180.1:0-13625 GCA_026074375.1 Tanacetum coccineum
GATCGAACAAGGCGTTCGAACGAAGGGATCGAACAAGCGATCGAACGAAATCATCGAACTAGACGATCGATCGAGTGGATCGATCAAGCGATCGATCTAGAGGTTCGAACTAAGTTGATCGAACGAGCAATTTTTTTTGGTCCGAACGAAATTTTTTTTGAAAACTCGTGTCACGAAAAGGGTTTCAGTAAAACGGCCATAACTTTTGATCCGTAAGTCCGTTTTAGGCCCGTGACCTCTCAAATCGAAGAGAAAAATGAGACGGATCATGCTCCTTTAGCAAGTTAAGGATTTTTCGAAGGCCAAAAACATCGTTTTCTATGATTTATTGATGTTTTTCAGTTTTCAAGGACCGAACTAGTTAACTCTAGTGTGAACCGATCAAGCCATCCCTCTTAAAACCAAACAAAATAATCAAACAACAACAAAATCATAAACTCAAACTCAAATCAAACAATTCATCAATCACTTCCGATCAGATCATTACTAAACAAACTTATTCAATGGCATCCAATGAAGAAACAAATGCTGCGGGTACCGATACTCGTCCACCTATGTTGGTTGAAAGTGACTACGATTCTTGGAAGATTCGTATACACAGGTACATTCGAGGCAAACCCAATGGCAAGCTGATATGGAAATCTATCCAGAATGGCCCTACACCTCACCCTATGATCACTGATCCTCCACCTACTGATTCTGCTGCTGTGCCTGCACCGAGGAAGAAACTTGATTCTGAATTCAGTGAAGAGGAAAACAAACTTGAGATGGCTGATACTCAAGCTGAAATCATTCTTAGTCAAGGTCTTCCCAGACACATCTTCAACAACCTAAATCAAACAAGCACTGCAAAGGAGATTTGGGATAATGTGGAGATGCTTATGCAAGGATCAGGTAGGACTATTCAACAAAGGAAGGAAGATCTGTTTGATGAGTACGAACGCTTTCGTGCTATTGGAAACGAATCAATTCATGACTACTTTGTGCGTTTCCACAAGCTTGTGAATGACATGAAGATTACTCAGCTCAACATTCCAACTCATCAGATGAACACCAAGTTTGTCAACAACCTTCCGGCCTATTGGGGTAAGTATGTGACTAATGTCAAACAGAACATGGATATCTCAACCACACCTTATGTTCAGATCTATACTCATCTCAAAGCCTACGAGCCTCATGCCAAAAAGACTCTCAAGAAACAGGAGCAGTCTACAAGTATTGTTGATCCACTGGCCTATGTTGCTCACACCACATCTGCACCTGCTCTTTCATCACCCTCAACTCCTAGTCCTCAACCTACTGCTCAGTCTCCGAATGACGCTTTGATGGCCACTATGACTCAGATTGCTAATCTCTTAAGTGGTTTCCAAAAGCAGTTTCCACCCACCAACAACCAGCTCCGGACTTCTTCCAACTCCAAAACTCATGCTACGGTGCATGATGGTCAGATTGTTACTGAACCGATTCAGAGGAAGGCTCCAGGTAATGTTGGTAATACAGGTGCTCGAGGCAAGAAGGTGATATGTTACAACTGCAGAGGAGAAGGACATGTTGCTAGGCAGTGTAAAGAACCCAAGAGAAAGATGGACTCTCAGTACTTCAAAGATAAAGCTTTACTGATGGAAGCTAAAGAGAAAGGAGATGTGTTAGATGCTGAAGCTGAAGCATTCCTCGCTGATGTGGAATGCACCGCACCTTATGATCAACCTCAGGCACTGACTACAACAAACATGTTTCAAGCCAATCATGAGGATGCGTATGACTCAGACGTGGATGAAGGCCCCAATGCTGCTGTCGCTTTCATGGCCAACTTGTCATCCACCAGTGCCACCAACAGTCAAGTCAATGAGGTACACTCCAATGACAATCAAATCTTTGATAATGTGGATTATCAGATTCAGGAGATGCACCAGGAAGAACATTTAGACTCCGATGCTGAGACTGAGATTGATGACAATACGATTCCGTATCATCAGTATCTTCTTGACACCGAAGCCCAAAATGTTCCAACTGAGGTATCTGCTGACACATCTGATAAAGTATCTATGATTGCCATCTTAACTGACTTGCAAACCCAACTAGACGGACATGCTAAGGTTAACCAAGAAAAATGTTTGGAAATAGAGACCTTAAAAAATGAGCTTCTTCAATGCAAGCAAGAAATATGTCGTCTAGATACCCACAAGGTCAAACTTGATCTTGAAAACAAAGTTAGACAGGAACAAGCCCTAGTGATTCAGCGTAACAAGCGTAACGCTGAACTTGTGCAAGAAAACGATTTGCTTAAAGTCACTCTTTCAGGAAAAGAAAAATCAATTGCATTTTTACAATCTGAAAAGGAAAAGATTTTTAAGAAAAAGGATTTACAGCAGATAGGTATCTAGGATAAAAAGTTGTTTAAAAGAATGCTAGACAAGAGTTGCAAGAGATATGTTGCAAAGATTTAAAAGCCAACACATAACTATTCCTAATGCTTTCTTAGAACCTAAAGCCCAGCACCGCTAACTTGCACAAGACCCTCCTAGGTACAACGTAACCCAGTCTTGGTATATAGCCAGCGAGCTCAACCTGTCCTTGTACGATGCTGATACCCTTTTTGCATCCCGTCACCCATCACTGTTCGCCATAATGGGATAGTGAAGAGGTCTATGGTTTTCACCAATTGGTATAGCATTAAAAAGATAACGAAAAACCAGGCATGTTCGACACCCCAGAAGGCATCTATGAGAAGTTAAATGCCTCATGTTCGTTTCCATAGAAGGACCATATCTGGGATCAGGCGTATTGGCTTTCTGCCAACGAAATTGCTAGTCAAGCTAGTAAACTCACAGCCACGCCTGCTGACTCCTTTTGTTCAAAAAAGTTCGACCTCCAAGTCAAGTCTGGCCAGTCTTCGAAATGTTAATGCTTTTTTCTCATTTGAAGTATCATAAAAGAAAGAACAACACAAAAACCAGACTATATGTTTCTGAATGGTGTTTTTTGATTATGGCAAACAGTTTGTTGAACAACAACTGGTACCATGTTTTTACGACCTCTTTCAAAAAACAGATCCAAGCTGCATAATGATACATTTTCCAAAGAGATAGAAGATTTGAACAGATTTTTTGATGAATTGAGCGGAGATGAACATGTGTTTCCTTGATAAACAAGAACCGTGACCATAGAAAATGAAATAATCTTTTAATTATAAATGAAATGCTTAAATGCTGAGTGTTTAGAAAAAGATTATCTGCTCTATGTGTGCTTACTTCCGATATTGTTGTGCCCAATTCGAATATTGCCTTTGCGAAGATCTTAGATCTGCATGCGATAGGGAACACACTAAAGTTCTTGAACTTGAAGCTGAGATTTCAAAACAGAAACAGCTAATTACTGAATCTGAAAAACCTTTTGCCTTTCTCGAACAGAATTATGTTTTGTGTACAACGTAACAAGGAATAAATTTCAAAACTAATAACAGATGCATAGACACATCTAGGTGCCTCCAATGCAATTTTGAAATTAACAAGTAAGAACAAAAAACAGCTTTCAAAGGAAAGAATGACACTATCTAGTAAATTAGATGCTCAGATCAACATCATGAAGTGTTGAATAGGTTTCCACTGAAGGTAGTTGTTCCAAACAATCTTACAAACTGATAGAATTCAGTTGAAAGATACGATTACCTCCCTTAGGATTCAACTAGATGGCCTTAAGGTAGAAAACGTGAGTTTGAAAAGACGGTATGATGAACTGTAAAAGGCGAATAATCACTCACATATTGCATACACTGAAAAGCTGAATGCCTTAACTGCTGAGAATGCCAAACTGAAAACTGAGTTGCGTGGCAAAAAGAGTGGTGGATCTACAGCCTCTGAGAAACCCAAAGTACTTGCTTCAGGGATGTATACCAACAGTTCAAAGTACATTCCACCTCCAAAAAGAGCCAACTGGGTAAAACCAACCCCGTTGCCTAAGAAAAAGCAAGTTACTTTTCAGGAACCTCCCAGGACTTCAAATAGACCCACACAGAAACCACCAATGCAACAAAACAAAAAGCCTAATGTTACCTGTGAATTGTCTACAAGAACAAACCTGCCACATGATCATTCGCAAACTATGCAAAGACCACACTCTGAAACATCATATCTTGCCCAATAAAAGGGAACGCGAGGAAAAGCAACATAATGCACAATAGGAAGTTGAAACGTTGTTGACCATAATCAGTTTGTGATTCGTTCTTTGAATTTGTGAATACCAAAACCCCCCAGGCCTAACATAGTGGTGAATCATACTAAGGCCCAAAAGTTTTTGGAAAGCAACCAGGAATCATAATGTGAACACTACTAAACAGCTTGGAGACCACTATAAAGGTTGTGGTAGTGTTAAGCCCTCAGAGGAACACCCACTGGAACGATATTTTGCGTTGTATGATAACTGTCCTTTAACTAGGATAATGGAACCATTTTGAGCCTTTTAGAACTACCCCAATTGTTAGTTCATAGTTCCAAAGTTTCTAATCTCTAGGTTCACCTGATTGTAAACTTAGTGATCGAAAGGCTGGTTCCAAGGGGTTATCTGGTATTTTTGAATGCTAAGCATTGTATCCTTTGTATATTTGTGTCTTTTTTAAAAAAAAAAAAAATGGCTTGCAGTTATTTCAGACTGTAACCCGGTCTTAACCCAGATATTTAATGTACGTTTCAGTGCATTATTTCTTCCACAGACAAGAAGTTGTCTAAGCCCCGAACCATTTTTTTCTCATAAACAACTTGTTTTATCAAACATGTTTGGGCTAACCAAATCAAACATTGACACGGGTCATTGTTTGAGGGGGAGAATCAGTATACTAACCAGTTTGTGCAGGTTCAAAAGACTACTTTGCTGATTCTATTGCTGAAGAAGATTGACACGACCAACCGCTTACAGGTTCCAAGACATATTGCAGTATCATTCCTGTCTGGGTTCTGTTGTCTGCATCTGTCTTTCATTCACCCAGCTGTCATACTCTCTTTTATGTAGTGCTCTTTTATCAATCGACTTCTTAACAGATTCCATGTGTTGGATCAGTGTATCACGGAATTCTGGAATCTCGAGTTGAGTGTATTGTAGAAAGTAGTTGCGTGTCATTACAACATATTCATCATCCAAATAAATCCGTGACTTGATGAACATCTGAAACTGTGTCTCGAGTACTTTAAAAGCAGCCATGGATCCAATCTCTTGAAATTCTTCTTTGTCAAGTTGCTTTTCTAGTTGATCCATGTTTAGGAACATTGTGCCTGTGAAAGTCTCTACATCTTGACCAAAGAGTGTCGCAAATGCGCGTTTGAATCCACACTCGGTTCGAGTTCCTTTTAAGTCGTTGTTTGAAAGAAGCTTGAGGTGTGAATGAAGTTGTCGAAAAGATACCATGCAACTCTTTTTTGCTTTGTCTTGAATTTGTTGCATTTGTTGTTCTTCCGAATTAGAACACGAAGATAAAATATCTTTCGTTTCCATTGTAACGTGAAGTGTGAAGTGAAAATGATTTGTAGGATCTTAAGTAGGTAAAGTGATTATTGTTGTGGATTGAAATCAATTAACGTTCACGGGATTTTACAAATCTATGATTTAAACCGAAAAAAAAAATCTTTTGCGGGATTTTACTAAATCAAGAAGAAACCGTGAAACAATGATTAATTGTTGTTGAAATCGTTGTTGTAATTGAAGTACTTGAGCTTTAGTTAACGATTAATGAGCTAAAAGGACTATCGGTTTAATTAATTAAAACTAGAAGGGCTAATGATTAAAAATAATATAAGTAAAAAAATCTTTTAAACAAATAACTAAATAGGAAAATGTTTTGAAAAATAGAGGTTAAGATTGAAAGAGTTGTAAGGAGAAAGGGATAAAAGTAAAACTTTTAAAACCTAAATGTTAAAAGTGAAAACTGTTACGAAGTTGAGGGGCCAAAAGTGAAAATTTTGAATTATACTCCCCCCGTCCCATTTTTATTGTCCACGTTTTCTTTTTGGGATGTACCAATTTAATTGTCCACTACTAAAAATAGATAGAGATGTTTGATCAAGTTTACAATATTACCCTTGTTTGAAATTATAATTACAAACTATAAAGAAGACTTTAATTAATTAGCTAAGGGTAAAACTGTCATTCTGTCAAAAAGTAAGAGAGAGAAAGCAGTAATAAATGCACTTTTATTAAACTGTGTGTTTTTTGTCGGGTGACAATAATTTTGGGACGGAGGGAGTAATAAATAAAACACGTTTCCTTCCTGTTTCACCATTGTCTTCATCGTTGTAAAATGATAAAATATAAACGAATGGAAATATCTTATCGCAGACTCGTACGACTATCGTCGTTGGAATGTGAATATACCAAGTTGATCGAAAAAGGATCACGATCACAATGGTATAGGTTAGAAGTCCCGTAATGAACCGTCACTCGAAACCGAAAAACCAGAAATTACTTAAAAACGTGTATAGTTTGATTCGGTTGAGTTGCTAATTCGGTTCATGAAAGAGATGTGTTAATCCGGTGGTCAAAGAAATATGCAAATCCGATTGATAAGTAGTGATGCGTATCCGGTTGAATAACGAAATGCGAATCCGGTGGTCCTTGTAAATGCTAATCCGATTGACAAATAGTGATGCGTATCCGGTTGAATAAGGAATGATGCGTATCCAGTTGATGAAGAAATGATGCGTATCCGGTTGAAGAAATAAATGCATATCCGGTCGTCAAAGAGTTGTTGCGTATCCGGTGCCTTCAACAATGATGCGTATCCGGTGGATGAAAGAAATATGCTATTCCCGTGCCTTCAACAATGACGCGTATCCGATGCCTTCAAATATTGTACTAACGTCCTTGTGTCCTTTCTTTTATCTTCTATAGAAACCAACAAAAACCAATGTACAACGAAACTAAAAAAATAGATCTGTGTCTCTTGGATGTTTCAAACCGTGCCCAGAAAAATAAGCTTCTTAATAAGCTCTTTAAACCACAAACAACCACGAAAAAGCTATGAAGAATAAGCTACAACTATTTTGAGACTTAAAGATTGAAGCTTTTTGAAGGAAAAACAAGAAAAACCACACAACTAGACGTGGTTGAAAACGCTTGGCAATAATCTCAAATAAGCTAATATACTAGAAAATAAGCCAACGTTACTAGAAGCATTGAAATAAGCTACGAAAACAGACACTCAAATAAGCTAAACAGTTTGGCTTTGAAACAAGTTTAAAAAAAATTATAAGCAAAATGCAAACATTGGTTGCAGCGTAAATGTTTGACTAATCAAAGAACTCAAAAAGACAAAAAAAAAGTTTGCCAATTTAGCCATATACTACTTTATTTGTTAGAATGAGTGGTGTATCAAATAAAGACACGCATATGATGTTAGCCCATAGTTTCGTATATGTTCAACAGCGCAAACAGAAATAAAATACTAACCTTACTTTATTAGGCAAATAGATCGAAAAAGGAAAAATAAGCCGTTTTAAAAAAAATCCAAAAATCCAAACCAATGATCTCACTAATATCACAAAACCCACCCGTGGCGAGTGATGCCAATTGTAGAAACCCGGATACACTTTTACTTCACCATGGATTTGATAAGAAAAATAGATAAGAAGAATAAAGAGAAAAGTAAAGAGAGGTTAGAGAGAGAAGAAAAAGAGATAGTTGATTTCACATGGTAACATCAAAGTCAACTAAGTCCCGGATGTACACATTTTCCCCCATGATGGTTGCGAACTCTCGGAAGCATCATTGTCGTGTACGCACATATACTCGAGAAGTTCTTGTCTTAAGCACAAATCTTGAAATCCAAACAAGCATACCACCTTTCTTCAGAAACCGTAGAGGAGAAAAGCAAGAATCAGAAAACTGGTATAATCAAGGTCTTGTATGTGAATGTCATTGTAGAACTTTGAGAAGTTTGCTTAGACTATGAAGTATCATTGTCTTAGAATCCCATGAGAATTGCTGATTACATCTCAACCTTATACTCTCTGGCTAACTTACCAACCTCGTATTCTGCCGGCTATTGTTGTGATCACTTGGTGAAGTAAACCTGATATACCAAACTTGAAAATGAAGTGAAATCCCCCAAATTTGTTACTTAGCTGCACTGTTGTTGATTGAAGAACGGTGCAAGATTAAATCTATAAGTACTCTATACCCCACCGGAAAAGTATAAGAAGTACAACACCTCTTGAAATTATCTACATCGGCTTCTACGTGTGACACTAAGTACTACAACGTAACTCCTTTAAGTGATAGTTAACCAGGTCTGCAACCAACCACCCCTAACTACTGGTAACCCTAGATAATTCAAGTCTTAATCATAAGCTATATACGTTCAAGCAAGTCATCAATCGATAGATTGCTTTTAAAGAAAAGGGGTAGAAAATAGAAGGAAGTCTCGATGATGAAATAAGTAGACGCCTTCGTTAAATCCAACTTCAAGCTCAAATAAGGGATACCAAATCAACTTCATGATCACTTGTCATCGTAATCCGAATTCTTAGCCGTTTTTCATTTATCGAATCTCTTCAGAATCGTTTTAGTGTTATGTATCGTGTTTGTTGTGTTGTTGTTCGTGAATTTTGTTGAACTAGGACAAATATTGTTTTGAATTGTCGTTAACGAAAAAACATCGTCTAGTCCAACTTGTTGTGAAAGTGTTTTTGTATCCGGCTTAATCATCATAACAATACCATATTAAATCAACCCAATTACCATCAATACCCGACTTATGAGATTAACACAATACTTGGCCAATCATTTAAGAAAATTCGAATAAGCCCAAATCTTCCAACTTGCTTATGAAATAAGCTAACCACTTACCTAAATAAGCTGTTACAAGTATTCTAAACAAGAAAGTACAAGCTTTTCGGATCAAACAACAACCTTTTAGTCAAAACGCAACCTAGAAATTCAAAGATAAAACTAAGAAAAATGAGTTTTCTAGCCGCGAATTTGCTAAGACATAAGATAGGAAGAACAAGAAACACAAAAGGACACGTTTTTCTTCCAAAAACTAAACCAAACCACGAATTCGTAAGCTTATACTACTAAATAAACCACGAAATAAGCTTAAAAAACTTATAAACCACTAAATCAATCACCTATCCACCCGAGGCTCTGATACCAAATGTCGGAACCATGAAATCACTTCACTTCATATTAAGAACAAGAAATTAAGATTAGGAGATGAGAAGAATTTTAGAGAGAGAGAATGAGAGAAAACTAGAGAGAGAAACTAGAAATGGGAGGATTACTTGCAAAATGAAAATGTTACAAAGTGAACCAACCACCTCACCTTCCTTGGTGAGGTGTATATGTATCCAACTAAAAGGCTTTCATGCCTTTAGTTATTCTACGGACCGGGCTCGGGTTTACTTGGGCTTTCCCCCGATTCACGTGACCAGTTAGATTACATTAAATGAGCATGTTTACCCGTTCTAGCCTATTACAACGTTACATAGTAAGATGACCAAGACTTAATATTCTAAATGAACAAACTTATGTGTTCGACTCATTATTTGAGGCTAACACTTTGTACAACTGGCACTGCTTTGTCCTTTACATACTGATCATACGAAATCATATTACTATTACTCGTATAATCGGCATGTGAGTCAACAACGTAGTTTGGTTGTACATCGTCATGCATCTCGTGTTCTTCATGATGTTCACAAACAACATCCTGATAGTGATCAGGGTCGTGTACCTCAGATAGAATGTCCGAATCATATGACGGACCGGCTTCATCATAAACAGGATCTGCAGATGATAGATTAGCCATGAACATAGTTTGTGTCGTAGGCGCCTCATCAACATCAGAATCAAAAGCATCACAGTCATCAGCTTGAAACACATTATCCACATTGAGTGCTAAATCATAAACAGGTTGCTCATCCACATCTTCATCAACAACGTTGTCTTGTCCACCTGCAAGAAATAGTAACTGTTCTTCATCCAATGCCACTCCATTCTCATGAGCTTGCATCAGTAACATCTTGTCTTTGAAGTATTTGGAGTTCTATGGTCGCTTGGGCTGAGTGTAGTTCCTTGCTATGTGGCCTATACTGTTGCAGTTGTAGCACTTAACCTGCCTTGCTTGACCTGGATTAGCATTCCCGACTCTGTTCAGAGCTCCCTCATAACCAGCTGTACCTGCACCCCGTGCATTGTTACCCTGTCCTCATTCTGTCGACCATGAACATTACATGACCACAACCCTGCCGTATTAAACCTGTGGCTTGTTCCTAAAGGATTTGAGATGAGTTCAGAGAGGTTGATTGTTTGTATTGAGGACGTATTTTGTATGATTGGGTGAGTAAGGCAAGTGTGTTGGTTAAATTCTCAATTAAGTTGTCCGTTGGAGAGAGTCCCGAATCAAGTTGAGAGTTATCAGCAAGTGTGGTGAACTTATTGGATGATGGATTGTTGGGATGATTGAGGAATTGTACTGACTGAGGTGCACATTGGTCATCAAGGCGAGAGATCAACTATTGTTGAGTAATCGACTAACATCATTTATTCTCATAGTGGCAGTGCCATCGTGCTGCATTAGAATAAGCAAAACCGTTGATCATAGTTGGAAGTCCCTCAAGCCTCTGTGAGTTCACAACAGTTACAAATCTACTCAATCCCGGCAACTGTTATTAGCAAACTAGAATTCACTGCAATTCTGACATGGTCATCTTGATGTTACGCATGTTGATTAAGGGTTTGGCAAACGACATAGTAATCAAGAATATCTCTCCTTTGGTGCTGACAAAAGTGTCAAAGTCATCATACAGTTGTGATTCACAGGTCTTTCTTTTGTAATTTCAATACCTTCCAGGAGCATCATCACATTGTCCCCATATTCCTTGCATCAGTGTAATGATTGATAAAAGAGAATATCTTTTTGGCACACCCTTAAGTAGGATGTCCTGTTGCCCGATATGTCCGCATTGTAAAATAGAAAAAAAGGTAAGGTACTATCCTTATCATCAGGTGATCAATCAGAATAGACTCGAGGTCCGTTCTGGACCTCAGGGGACACTTCAGTTTGGGGGCCTTCAGCAAGTGTTTCTCAAAAAATCCCCATTTGAAATGGTCCTTCATCAATTGACTTCAGAATGTTCACACCATTCTCTTTACCTCGACAATACAGTCGAATACGTTGTTGCCATGATGCAAAGTCAGTTCTATCAAGCATAGGTGGTCGGGTATCGGAACCGGCACATTGGATATCTTCCGAAAGATTAGCCATTTTAATTGATTGTGAAATGATTAATTTGATCGAACAATGATTAGTGATTGTATGTTAAAAGTGATGATTGTTTGTTGGATTAGGTGATATGTTGTTTAATTATGATTTGGTTTGGTTGAAATGAGTTAACGTAATGAAGAAATTTTTTGCCAGAGTTTCTTTCTACCAAAACGCAGTGAAGGTCTTCAAAAGTAGACAAAACGCAGGAAGTCTTGAGACAAAACGCAATCAAGTCTTGAGACAAAACGCAGGAAGTCTTGAGACAAAACGCAATCAAGTCTTGAGACAAAACGCAATCCAATCTTGAGACAAAACGCAATCCAATCTTGAGACAAAACTCTTCAAGCAAAACGCAGTGAGGTCTTCAAGTAGGCAAAACGCAACCTTCAATAACCAAAACGCAGTGACCAAAACGCAACCCCAAATACGACAAAACGCAGTACTGTTGTACTATACAAAACGACAAAACGCAGTGTACTATTTGAGGCAAAACGCAACCAAGAATGTCTCAGAGAGGCAAAACGCAGTGAAGAAAAATACGAACTTTTTCACCTAAAAACACCTAAAAATCACCCTTTTGAACGTTTTTGCTTGGTTTCTTTTGTACAACTTGATCCTAGAAGGTTATAACAACTATAAAAACACTAACTTTAACATCACAAACGTGAGAATCAAAGAGTGTCAAGAAAAAGACCATAAACCTTCAAAAACCAAACTTTTGATCTAAACTAACCAAGAAAACGCACACACAATCTATCTAATCATCCCATGGGCTCTGATACCAATTGTAGTATATTGGATATCACAATACAAGCTTAGGAATGATGGGTTGGCCAAATTTCTAGAGAGAGAAAGTGACTAGTCTAGTGAGAGAAAACACCTTTAAGTGTGTGTATTATCAAATGAACAACCAACCCCTTCCCATGGCTGGAAAGGGGTATTTATACAAGAGTTTAGATGCCCCAAAGGGCTATGGTATGGGCTTACAAGTGGGTAAAAGACCCGGCCCAGTACCATGAGTCATACGCTTACTATTAAACTACGAGCTATGCTATTCTAGACAATACACGGGGTGACCGAGTCTTTTTCTTAAACCTAACAATCTCCCCCTAAGGGAGGTCACCCCTGAAAATACAATTTGAATTCTAGCATTCTAAGTCTTGATCTTCTGACTTTAGCTCGTAGACTTTGATTCTTCATTCTTTGCCTTTATTGTACATTATGTAGTGGTTCTTGAGCTTTGTTCCTTAGACTTGTGTGATCTTTGAGCTTTCTTTGAGATCATCATCCACAATAAATCTCTTAATCATCCTTGTTGCGGAATATTGCCTTCATGTGATGTGGTGACCTTCGGACCCGCATGCTCACATTTTTCTTGATCATGATATTACTTCTCAGAGTTGCGGAAGTTGTGTTGTAGGTCTTTCAGTTGTTATAATGTCTTTGATTAGAAACATCAAGTGTGAGCATGGGGTAGTGAATTGACTCCACTGGAACGAGGTATCTCCATCTCTATCTTTACTTGAACCTGTAACAAAACAGTTAGCAATAAATTATGTGGGAGAATATGGCTTTATCATTCGCCCGAGTCTGGTTGGATTAACCTCCGGATCTGTGAGGACCGACCTGTGATCAGGCAGATTCATCTTAAGACGAAACTCCTTGACAGGATTTCCAGTATAAGTATCGGATCATCAAATGTAAATCCATCAGAGTCACCATACTTGCATGTTCTCTTTATCGGAACGTCTCAAAGCAGACAACACGACAAGAGTGAATCGGTTAGTTACTATCTTACCGATTAGAGATAAAAATTGATTTGAAAATCAATCGACGCGACACTTGAGAAAGTATTTTTGTGTCACATCGAGAGTGTTTGATAGCACAAAATCAAATTTCATCAGAAATACATTTGTTTTGAAAGACATACACAGTCAATGTGCTAGAAAATCAGTCGTTGAGCACATCGAAAGGTTTTTCAAAAGCAATTCGCCAATTCACTGCCTCGAACAAGTTTGATTCATAGAGAATCGCACCATCGTTGCTTTCCATTTGTCACAGGTTTAATCCATAGTGGATCTCACATGTCACCTACCAAGAGCTTGTTTGATGTTGGCTCTAGAAGGATTTCCATCTTCATTGTGAATACTTTTGTATCACTCGGATGTTCTGGCAATACCACGAGGATAATGCGTAGGACTCTTAAGATCTTGACTTGTTGTCACAGTGTGTGAAAAACAAGCACAGTTTGTATTAGTGTCCTAACGAGATTTTGGTGGATCTCATGGCTCTAGACTCGATAGTGCACTTTTGGTTTTTAGTAGTCGGAGGCTGGAGCGGACTGCCACCTTTTCAATATCGTCTAACTCGGAGT
>BQNB010073180.1:13651-32196 GCA_026074375.1 Tanacetum coccineum
AGCAATCTTCAAATGTCTTCGTTTTAGCTTCAAATTATGCGCCTTTTAGCTTTTCTTTACAAAATACTCCTGAATTACTGCATTTATCAACTTTAAAGCAATTAAGTACCAAATCATGCAATAAATATAATTAAGTGACGTTATTTGATGTTATCGGATGATAATGACAAGTAATACATAACCATTAAAGCTGAGATTGTTCTCGAAACTTTATCTCAAGTATTTCTGATTTATGACAATAAGTGTGTTGCTAGACGTTGCTATTATTAGTATAACTCCAACTCCTAAGTGGGAGCTGTTAAAATATGGTAGTTGAATCTGCATGTTATACGATTAGAAATACGTGAGCCTATTGGGGGCACATACGTTAAGACACGAAGAGTACGTTTATCAAATACTTAATATATATTTACTTATTATTAAGGGTTTAATATGCTTCACATAATAATTTAAATAACCATTAGTTACCGTTATATTTTATAACTAACTTAATAACTATTTAAATGTGAATCGAAAGGACTAAAATTGACAAAACCCAAAACCTAAGGGTGCTTCCAAAGTGGCCGGCCCCTAGGTGGTTCTAGAATGGTTTTGGGATCAATTTTATAATTAAGGAAAAGATATGGATTGAGGAGGTGTATTGTGATAAAGATTAAAAGGGGTTCCTAGTTTATCTAGGACTAGGGTTTGGTGCCTATATAAACACCCACCCCTAGCCTCATTAATTATTGATTCACAACACAAACCACAAATCAATTATTGCTCTCCCCTCTCTCCCTAAATTGACCGAAATCCCTACCTTAGGGATTTTCGGTTCTTTCTTTTCCTCACTTTGATTTTCGGTAAAACCCTTTCAAGGGTTTTTCATGATCTTTGTTCTCCTATTGATTCGACAACAATAAACCCATACTTAGGGTTTTCGGTTGCGGTTGGTTCTTCTCTAGTCAACGATTGCAAAACCATCAATTAGGGTTTTCGGTTTTAAGGTTTATCCTTAAACCAAATTCGGTGGAACCCTAATTAGGGTTTTGGATTTTTGGTGATTGCTACAAGGGTTGTTTGGTTTTCGGTTCAAGTAAGTTGGTATAGAGGTTTAAACAAGAATAGTACCGACACTAAGTTATTTAGTAGAGGTATTAAATCCTACCAAGGGTACTAAATTTCTCTAGGAGGCTACTTAAGGCTAAAACAAAGAATAGTACCACTACTAAATTATTTAGTAGAGGTACTATATTTATAAAAAGGAGAAACGCAGGAAAGAAGTAAAAAACCTAGATATCAAAAACAGTTATGTCGTAAGTAAGTCGTTAGACTTACGCCGTAACCAATCACTATTTGGCAGATGAATTACGACGTAATTAACCTGTAAGGTTACGCCGTAACTATCAACGTGATGAGGATGTATTGTGCTAACGTTACAACTACATCGTTGTTGGACCGTTATGGTTACACCGTAACTTGGAGTAAAAAACAATTCAAAAGTAGAAAAAGGAAGTTACGGCGCAGTTCTTCACTTATGACTACGTCGTAACTAGTCATTATTCAGCGAGAGAATGTATGCTTGAAAAGAGTTACGACGTAACCGATTCGATGGAGTTACGCAGTAACAAGTAGCTTGGACACCAAGGAGCGATAACTCTAGGGACTAATATTGCGCAACTTTAATGAAGTTTCATTTAAACCACGAGGACTAAATGAATTATGACAACTAAGACGAGGGGCCTTTTCTGTACAAGTCCTAAACTTCTAAAATACTATATAAGCAAATTGTAGGATATAATTTCATTCATAGCCTTTTTATTTTTACTGTGCGACGAGAAGAACAAAGAAGGGACTAGCACAGAAGGTTTTCGGTATATGGAAACCCTTATGGGGTTTGCTACGGGATTCAACTAGAGGATCAAGAGCATAATAGTTGGCATGACCCACCACGCTTCAATTGATTGAGTTTGATTCAATTTCTTTATCACCGTTATATTTAATTTGATTCAGCTTTTAATTGATTGTGTTATGTTATTGATTATTATGCTTAATTATTTGTTCTTCGGCATGTATTTAATTAATTATCTTTTTATTTAATTGTTTATGATCTTAGTAGTTTTTATTGTAAATTTCTTTGATAATGTGTGTAGTATCCTTGTGGATCCTTGAATTCTTAGTTGGGTATTAGAATGAGTTGTGTGTATACTAGGTAGTAAGTGATCGTCCGAATCTTAGCGTCTATTATTGACTACGAGATGACCAGTCCTTAGTAGTTGTTCGTCCCATGCCTATTAGGCGACCCTTAGTATGAAGCCCTGGCTAGGAGTACGGGCCATGTTAATAGGTAGCAACTTTTTAGCGTAAGGTGCTTGTCTCATTGACCCTTACACCCCTTTAGGTGTAAGCTTTTATTATGACTTATCTGGTTGTAGTATTAGGCGTGAAACATACAAGAGTGAGTAGGAAGCACTAGGGGATATCTCACATATTAGTTGGAGATCTTAATTACTTTGAACTAAGAATAGGTTAATTCCCTTAGCGGGTTCATTCCACTCAGGAATCATAGGTTAGGCGAGGATGCAGTTTTGAGCCTAACAACTTTAGACGCCTCTATTAAGATTGTAATAAAAATTGCACCTGAGATCATAATAATTGAACTTAGGATTATTAGCTAAGTAAATGCGTTCATCCATTTTAGTTGTTTAACACTATACCATTCCCCTTTAGATAAGTTAGGTTCATTAAATAACTAGAGAGTACAAACCATTCTAAAGGTCAACACCCATACTTACCAATCACTACAATACTACACGATAGGGTACACTGCTCTTTAGTGTGTAGGAAAAGTCTAGGTAGTTAGGGTTTTAAAATGTAAAACTAGACGTTCCAAAATGGCACATCACTTACACATGTACTTTCTTGTCCCCTAAATTCCAACATAGGTCCTATGTGTCTAATCAAATCCAATTTAAAAACTCACTCACTCACACACCCATATTTAAATTTGAGAATTCAAATATCTCGCTTACACACTCTAAACTTCCCAAACACACTTTGCCAACTCAGACCCTTTTATTAACATTCATTTGAATTTTGAATTTAATAAACCTTCATCACATATCACGTTCCTCACCTTAGGCTCCTAAGTGATGAGGTGTCATTTTATACACTTTTTCGGGGTCATTTAACCCCCAAAATCATGCAAATGTGTCCATATTATACATAATCCTTTCTTTTTGTTATTTTAGCATTTGAGACGCATTTGGAAGAAAAGCATGTGTCTTGGGATCGATTCGAGAAGAAACAAGACAAAAACAAAACTTTTCAAGTTGGCGTCTCCTATCTTGACACCTTCACCAAATGTGGCTAGAAAGTGAATTTTTAGACGCAAAGTGTGACTTCTTAGTGTGTGAAGACGACATCACAAGAAGTAGTTGACACCGTCACAATTGCATAGTGACGACGTCACAATACGTAGCAACGATGTCACGATTAGCCGAAAGAAGAAAACCGAAGGGGTTTTGACATGCTCACGGCATCACAAAACCCTAGCAACACCGTCAAAGCTCAAATTCTATTAATACAACCCCTTTGTACTCATAATTCGTGTGAAACTTGGGAGAACTTTTAGTGCAGTTACTTTGGATGATTTTTAGGGTTTTCTAACCCTCTTGTACTCACATACTTAAATGTTTTATTGAAGTGAAGTCTCTTTATCCATTTAATCATTTAATATGTTTATGTGTTGTTTGATTATATGTTGTTCTTCGATTTCTTTTAACATGCTAGCCTAAATTAATTTGTGTTTGTTTATGATTGCATGAAACCTAGTTTGTAATCTTTATCTTTATTGCTTCTTGTTAGTGGTAGGCGCGTTGGGCTCTAGAAAACTAGCTATAAGATATTACATTAGCATAAACGTCTAGGAAAACATGATTAGGTTAGATGAAACCTATAATTAGTTCATCATAACTAGTTGAGTTTGAGTAGATTCCTTCTTAAGTATTTATTGCACATGATTTACTATTGGGAAGGAGTGTATTTGACAGGTAGCGCCCGACTAGGTTGTCACGTAGAATGCGAGCTTGACCAACTCGCTGGTGAATTAGGGGAATACTTACACATTACACTAACAGGGGTGACGGGCAATAAGTTAGAGAGAGCAACTAGGGAGTAGTGCATGATTAAGTGAGCATGTTTGTTTACCTATACGAGTATTCCACCAATTTACATTTCTTGCATGTAGGATTAGTTGTAGTTTAGTTTAAAAACCCCTCCTTTAACACCCGAGATTTTAACTTCCTTTCTAAAGAAAATACAAAAAACATAAAAATATTCTTCCCTTAACCCTTTGATCAGTGACATAAAATTCGAACCTACCTCACTATTCCCCTAGAGAACGATCAATCCCCCCGAGTCTTGCCTATACTACACTGCAACGATTAGGTACTCTGCCTAGGAGTGTATAAAACTTTAGTGTTGTAATCCGCCGCATCAAGTTTTTGGCGCCGCTGTCGAGGAATAGTCTAGGTTTTAGATTCTATCTAGCTTAGGTCTACTCACAAGATTCCTATCAAGTAAGATTTTTAATTTATTTTTAGCTTAGCTTTCTTGTAGTCTATCTTTTCTTTGTGCCTTTTGTTTGTAACTCTTTCATTTACCATCATGATGAATAGAAAACCACCAAACACACCCTTTTAAAACTCAACCATGAAAATACACTCATTGCCTCCCACAGAATATATATCTTGATGCTCCAACAACAAACAAATGAATCTCTTTATGATCGTTGACTCGTTTACAAAGACTTATCAAAAATTCCCACATCATTGTCCGCAGATTCAAATCTTTTTCGATCATATTCGAAACTATAAACCCCAAAATGGACATTGACCCAGCAGCATGTGGGACCTTATGGAATTAAAGTGCTGACGAAGCATGAAAACCATTAATAATGTATGGCCAAAGTGCGATAAAATAGTGGAAAAACCCAACAAGCACTAATTAAAATCAAACAATAGCAAATTTGAAGGCTCAAATTCTTTGGTAATAGAATGGTTAGAAGTTAAGATACCTAGGAGCAATGACAGGTTAGATTCTACCATGCATATAAATAAACAATAAAATAGGATAGTATATATAAAAGAGGTTAGAAATACAAGCCCCAAAGTACCACCACAAATCTACATCATTTGAGTATACAAAATGCTGTGACTTACCCCAGATTTAGAACCGACTATAGGAATCATGATGGAGGTAGAACCTTTGGACCAACCACAACTAGAGGATATAGGCTTGAATACTTGTAGTCATGACCTTTCTCTTAGTTTTAGGGAAGTTCCTAGAGTTGATGAACCAGAGCCTCAACTCTTACCCAATTGGGCAAACTATGGAGTATTAGTTTCTCTCGCTTTTATTTATTTTCCCTTTATTCGTTTTCAGGTACTTTTAGAACATTGGGGACAATTATCAAAATAAGTGTAGGGGGTAGTAAATTCCTTAGAAACTATTCTTTCATTTGTATTTGCTTTGTCTTTGAAACAATGTGTAATATACCGAAACATAGTTAGGACAGTAATTTTAGCCCAAATTTAGAATTTTTTTATGTCATACATCGGTGAAACTATAAGTATTAGAAGCGTCTTATGGATAAGAGTTATATGACTAGCACAAAAACCTTACCACTCAAGAATTCCACCCCTAAAATGTGAGGTTCGCCTCTAGATCTTTAGGAATATAAAAGCATCCATCTTTAATGCTTATGATAGTGTACCGGTAGTGTATTAGATTCTAGAACTTGCTTTAGCGATGCATCCCGAGATTGCTAGTGAAATCGCATTCGTGTGATTAGGATTTGCTAAGTGATAAGAGGCATTAGGATAACCCTTGTTTTTTAGCCAGCATTTGTTAAAGTTATGATGATTTCATTGGTCATATAACTACCCTTACACCCTTGCTATGCACTCATTTTTAGTGCAAGATACCCCTAGTACACCCCTCTGAGCCTATCCTCTTTGTGGTTCTTGTAATTTTCTAGTAGATTCCGGATTATAAATGAAGAGCATTGTTTACATCCCACTTAAATGTTACACCCAAATCGCCTTATCCCCCCTTGTATGTACTCATTTTTAGTACATTATTGTTATCATAATTGTTTAACCCTAGTTAATTATTTGCCTGATTACATGGTTGCTAAGTCAAGTCATTTGTAGTCTATACAGTTTTGAATAAGACTCATGGTAGTTTTTATTTTATGATAAAATGGGGAAGAAAGTCAAATTATTACCCCCATACATGCTTAATGTACTCCATGTTTATTGATCCTTCTAATTCAGGTCATTAGTTAGTTTATTATTGAGTTATTAAAAACTCAAGTGTTGGGATGTTAATATAAATCCCGAGTCTTGTATATTAATTTATTTTCAGCAGATGGCAGGGAAAAAGTGTATATTAAAAAAAGAGAAAAAGAAAAAAAAGAGAAAAGGAAAGAAAAAAATGAAAAAGCAAAAAAATATGATAGAATACACAGACTATCATCCTGCTTATGTTATGTCAAGAAAGAGATCATAAAAGAAAAGACAGAGTTTGATGTAGAGTTACGTACGATTGTTAGAGTTTTTGTCGAGTCTTGGCTTAGCAACACCTTATTACATGTAGTCTTGTGAATGATTAACTTGCCACCAGTAAAATATCCCCCATTACCCCTAACCGTGATTCCTTTACCCTACACCTAACATTACAACCCTTTTAAAGACCTATTTGATAGTAATTCCTAGGTGCTTACACCAAAGCGATGGAGGTTTTGATCATTTATCAAGCTTATGGTAATCTATATATTATGACAGGTAGTGAGTGTTTATTTTCCCGTTTCTTATATTGTTATAATTCATTAAACACCGAGTGAAAGAGAGAATCCAAACACTTATATGAAGTGCTAGTATATGATTTATGTGCTTTTAATTACATGGTTGATCTGGTTGTGCCATAAATTATCTTTATTTAGTATGTTGCCCCAAACTTTTCTATTTACTAAGTTAAACTTTCTAAACACACTTTGCCAACTCACACCCATTTCTTAACATTTATATTTGAAATTTAGATTTGATAAACCTTCCTCACATATCACCTTCCTCACTTTAGGCTCCAAAGTGATAAGGTGTTCGTTTATACACTTTTTCAAGGTCATTTAACACACAAAATCATGCAAATATGCTCAAAATATTATACTTAATCATTTCTTTTTGTTATTTTAGCATTTGAGAAGCATTTAGAAGAAAAGCATGTGACTTGGGCTCGATTTGGGAAGAAACTGGAAAAAAACATAACTTTTCAAGCTGGCGACTCTCATCTTGACGCCTTCATAATATGTGGCTAGAAAGTGGATTTTTGGACGCAAAGTGTGTCATCTCAGTGTGTGGAGACGACGTCACAAGAAGTGGTTGACGCTGTTACAATTCTCTAGTGACGGCGTCACAATACATAGCGAAGGGCAATCACGATACACGACCGAAGAAAACCAAAAAGGTGTTTTCAAAGGGCTGACGGCGTCACAAAACCTAACTACTCCTATCAAGACCCAATTCTATAAATGCAAAATGCAACCCCTTTGTTCTCATAATTCATGTAGAACTTGGGAGAACTTTTAGTGCAGTCATTTTTGATGATTTTTAGGGTTTTCTAACCTTCTTGTACTCACATACTCACATGTTTAATTGAAGTGAAGTCTCTTTATCCATTTAATCATTTAATATATCTATGTGTTGTTTGATTATATGTTGTAATTCACTTTCTTTAAACATGCTAGGCTAAATTAATTAGTGTTTGCTTATGATTGCATGAAACCTAGTTTGTAATCTTTATCTTTATTGCTTCTTGTTAGTGGTGTGCACGTTAGGCTCTAGAAAACTAGCTATAAGATATTACATTAGCATAGACGTCTAGGGAAACGTGACTATGTTAGATGAAACCTACAACTAGTTCTTCATAACTAGTTGAGTTTGGGTAGATTCCTTCTTAAGTATTTATTGCGCGTGATTTACTATTGAGGGAGCATGTTTGACATGTAATGCCGACTAGGTTGTCACTGTTAGCCTCAAAATATTGAGTCGAACAAGGAAGCTCGGTTACGAATCATGGAAGCTCGGTCTTTATTTAATTATAGGTTATAATAGTCTAGAACGGGTAAACGGGCTCGTTTATGTAAGCTAATCGGTCACGTGTATCGGGCTTAATCCCAACTAAAACCCGAACCTAGCTCGTGTTAGAAAAGCTAGGCGTCCAACATATGATGTCTAACTATAAATACCCCTCTCCATCCTTGGAGAGGGTGTTGGTTCTCTTTGTAATTTTCACTAGTAATCAACTATTCTCATTTTTCTCTATACTTTCTCTCTCTAAAACTCTTCTTATCTTCTTTCTATTTTCTTGTTTAATTCGTGTACCACATATGAAGTGTAAGTGATTACAGGTTACCGAAATTTGGTATCAAGAGCCTCGGGTAGTTTAGTGATTGATTTTGTGGCTTAATAGCTTATTTCGAGCTTATTTCTCATCCTACAAGCCCACGGCTAAAGTTGGGTTTGGTTTGTGGTCTAAATAAGCTTGTTCTCCCTTATTTACCATCCTTTAATAGCTTATTTAGTTCATAATCTCATGGTTAAGATAAGCTCTTTGTTATGTTTTAAGCTTATTATATTCGGCTTATTTATGTGTTCCACATAGAGGTTTGGTTTGTTTTCTCATTTTCACTCAAAAAACCTTGCTTTTTCCTAACTAGTACTCAAGATCTATGGCTTATTTGGGCAGCTTTGTAGCTTATTTGGTTTAGTTGTAGCTTATTTCGTTGATTGGTTAGCTTATTTATTAAATTCGTAGCTTATTTTAAGCTTTATAGTAGCGATTTAGTGAAAGGTGTACTAGTTAGTTTTGTTT
Source organism: Tanacetum coccineum (assembly GCA_026074375.1). NCBI lineage: Eukaryota > Viridiplantae > Streptophyta > Magnoliopsida > Asterales > Asteraceae > Tanacetum > Tanacetum coccineum. The sequence continues at coordinate 22,565 of BQNB010073180.1, forward strand.
GTTAGTCGAAAGGGTGTAAAAGAACAAGGAACTAGTACTACCAGCGGTTTGCCAAGTGGTCCAAAACATACTTTTTTTAACCTATTGACGTAGAGGTTTGGTAAAAAGTCCCAGCGGTTTGAATACCTTTGGTAGCGGTTTGCTACTCAAGTTAAGTAGCGGTTTAAGGACAGGTGCAACGGTTTGATAAATTACTTGGTCCTTTAGAAACGTTACTCTACCCATTTTACCCCTTGGCAGCGGTTTGGCATGCATTTGGTAGCGGTTTAATAATTTTACTATGCCAAAGGTTTGTTACACTTATCAAGCGGTTTGCTAAATTTCAAAAGGTAGCGGTTTGCTCAGATTAGTTAAGCAGCGGTTTGATAATATTTTAATAGGTAGCGGTTTGTATTAAATATCAGCCAGCAGTTTGATTAATTAAGGTAGCGGTTTGATACCTATCCTCGTAGTGGTTTGCTAATTCAAGACAGTACCAAAAATCAATTTCAATAGACCATTTTTGGTGATCCAATTTCGGTTCAGGCCCATTTTCGGTGAACTGTTTTGGACTTATTTTATTGGACTTTTAGACTTGGACTTTAAACGACAAATAAATTAATCATAACAAACAAATACCACAATCACGGACAAGGACTTAAAAGACCATTAATTCTACTCAAACAAACTTTAATCTCAATAAAACAAACCTTAATCTCAATCAATTTCCATTCACGGTTTTCTATTGATTTTGTAAAATCCAGCAAAAGTCTTAATTCTTTTCTTGGTTTAAATCATAGACTTGTAAAATCCCGTGGACGCTATTGCATCATGTTAAACCACATAAATCTTCAATCACAACACATCTAACTTAAGATCCCTTCACTCATTTTTTCATTTCATAATCTTACAAATCATTCCATCATGACTATCCAATTGTTACTTGTTACTTCCACAACTGACAGTCAAATGCATAACAACATCATGGTAGCTGGTTCAAGGGATCGTCCACCAATGCTTGCAACGAGAAGATATGCACAATGGCAATCACGTTTCTTAAGATACATCGATACAATACCAAATGGTGATCCCTTAAGGAAATGCATTCTCGAAGGTCCTTACACTCCTTCTACTGTCATAATTCTAGTTGTACCTGCAATAGACAATTCTCTAGCATTTCCTGAACGTACAATAGTTGAGACAATCTTGAATATATCTCCTGAATACAAAGCTCATTATGAATCAGAAAAGGAAGAGATTTATTTGCTATTAACTGGAATTGGAGGTGAAATATACTCAACTGTTGATGCTTGCAAGACAGCTCATGAAATGTAGGAAGCTATTGAAAGGCTATAACAAGGTGAATCTCTCAACATTCAGGATGTCAAGACTAATTTGTTTTGGGAGTTTGGAAAATTCATTTCTCACGATGGTGAAACAATGGAGTCATACTACACAAGGTTTTACAAGATGATGAATGAACTGATAAGAAACAACTTGACAGTTGCTACGATGCAAGTCAATGTTCAGTTTTTTCAACAACTTCAACCAGAATGGTCAAGGTTTGTGACAATTGTCAAGCAACAACACAAATTGGATGAAGTATCATATCACAAGCTCTTTGACATTCTGAAACAATATCTAAAGGAAGTTAATGAAATCCGTGCTGAAAGAATAGCCTAGAATGCTAACCCATTAGCACTTATTGCTGCTGCTCAATCATATCCAGATCCTTATTATCAAACACCAAAGTCTCATAAATCATATGCACCAACATCAAAAGCTTTACCTCCAACCATATCTCATGCAACTACCAGGCACAAAGGAAAAGAGATAGCTAAACCAATCACACCTCCATCTGAGTCAACTTCTAAAGAAGACAGTGATCCTGAACAAGCCTAGAAGGGTAAGGAAATGTAGAAAAACTTGGCACTCATTGCAAAATACTTCAAAAAGCTCTACAAACCTACCAACAACAACCTCAGAACTTCTTTAAACTCTAGAAATAAGAATGTGGATACTACTCCAAGGTACAAGAATGACAATCAAACTAGGCATTTTAGGATTAGAGGGATCAGTTGAATTGTTTGTTGGGCTAGGGACGACTTGTAGGGCAGTCAGGTAGTGCAACAAATTAGGATACAGTATTTCAACTGCAAGGAATTTGGTCATTTTGCTAAGGAATGCATGAAGCCAAAACGAGTTAAAGACTTTATGTATCACAAGGAAAAGATGTTGTTGTGCAAACAAGCTGAGAAAGGTGTTCCACTACAAGCAGAGCAACCTGATTGGCTAGCAGACACATATGATGGGATTAATGAACAAGAATTGGAAGCACATTACAGCTTTTAGCAAAGATTCAAGAGGTTCCTACAGCAGACTCAGGAACTGATACTGAGCCAATGGAACAGGTACAATACGATGCTGCATATAATGTGTTTGCCAATGTGAGACAACATTCTGAGCAACCCGAATCCATGAGTAACACATGTGCAGTGGAAAATGTTGATAGTAATGTCATTCCTAATTCACTAGATATGTGTGATAATGTTATTCAGAGTGACCAAAATGCTGTAGAATGTGATGATGAGTGTGATTTAATTGCAAATTTAAAACTCTTGATGTGATGAAAATAAAAAAAATTCAAAATTAATTAAAGAAAGCAAACACATCACTTTCTCATGAATTGACCGAGTGCAAATCTATTGTTGCGAAAACTAGTAGAACTCTGGGGAGTCTAATAGTAATCGAGATAGTTGTCTAATTGCACTTCAAAATAAACAGATTGAGTTTGAGAGGTACAAGACCTTAAATGACCGTACAGTTGACTATGAGAAACTTGAACATAAGTTAAATGAAACTCTAGGACTATTAGCTCAAAAAGAAATTGACATAAAAGAAGGTTTAAAACTTAAAGCCTACAAAATTTCAGTTGTCAAAGAGATACACGATGAGTTTGTCAAACAGAGTCTTTTAACAAAGTCACATTACGAAGGTCTTGTCAAAGAGAAAACAAAGGTAATAACGGATTTGAAACTTAAGGAAGAAAAAGACATTGACAAAATGATTTCAATGGAAAAGCAATTAAAGTTTTTGAATGAAATTGTTTACAAAAGGAATCAATCAATCCAAACCATTCATATGTTAGCACCTAAAGGCCCAACATTCAATGGTATACCAACCTTTGCAAATCCAATATACCTCTAAAAGGCTTAATCTGAGAAACCATGTTTGTATACGATCCCATATGACCAATCTGATCCTGCAAAGAGACTCGTCCCTAATATGGAAGAGACTTTGAATCTTAAAAAAGAGAGTCGATCAAAATTGAATAAAGACTTAGTGCGACCTTATGAATACACAAAGCTAAATAGTCTTTATGAAATTTTCAAACCCCCGACACAGGAATATCATGTACAGTTTGCACATGCAAATGAAGTAAGAAAGAAAATGTAGAGAAAATCTTTTGTGAAAACTAAACCAAAAATTTTCAAAAACATTGGTTTCTACCTGTTTTCAAATCAATAAGTAAAAGTAGACAAGCATATAATGTAATGACGAACAACATAAATCATTTTCGAGAACTTGTCGATCAAGCTTGGGTAAAACATTCAGGATCATTTTCGTGCACCAACTGCTCATGATATGGAAATCCTAATTAAGACATGTTTGATGCCTCTTGCCATAAAGACACAAAATGATAGTTTCACATTTGTTCATGAACTTAAGAAAGAAATGCATGATGATTTAATGTACGTTGAATCCCTTGAAAAATAAATTGACGAACTTGAATCTGATAAAGCAGAGTTTTCAAACATGTATGATATACTTTTGCAAGAATGTGTGTCTAATGATGTTATGTGTTCTTATTTGTATTCGTTATCTGATTTAGATGCGCACACTGAATTGCAATGCTTATATCTTCATAAAGACAAAGAATGTGAATGTCTTGCACAAAAGCTTTCGAAACAAACTGAAACTGTTAGTAAAGAAGTTTATACCCAGCTTTTACGAAGTTTTGCTAAATTAGAAAAACACTCAATTTCTCTTGAACTTGCTTTACAACAATGTCAAGAAAAATTAAAAATGACACGGTTTGCAAAGAAAAAGCGTCAAATGTATAACAAAAAGAACATGAACTATATTACGAAATACATGATTTGAAAGCTCAACTGCAAGACAAAAACATTGCCATATGTGAGTTAAAGAAACTCATTGAAAAATGCAAAGGAAAATTTGTGGAAACTAAGTTTGATAAACCATCTGTTGTTCGACAACTAAATGCTCAAAGGATTCTAAAACCATCAGTTTTAGGAAAACCGACTCCTTTTTCAGACTCTCTTGAGAGAATTTTTTTTTCAAAGACAAAGTCGGTTCCAAAAACTAATGTGTCAGAGGGTTTATCAAAACCAGTCACTACACAGATTTTGCCTCGAACAGCAAGGCAATCTGTAAGAAATACACATGTGATTAAACCAGGCATGTATTGAATTGACACTAGGACAGCACAAACTAGAGCACCACAGTTTCCTCAGACTTATAAGAATACTAACTCTCGCGTGTCTACCTCTACAGGAGTAACTCACAGAAATAATGTTAGCAGACCACAGCTTAGGAGCACTTAAATGAAAGATAAGGTCGTGCCAACTACTAGTCAAGTGAAGTTTAAGAAGACTGAAGTAGAAGACCACCATAGGATTTCTAGTATTTTTAATAAAACAAAGTCTGTAACTGCGTGTAATGACAGTTTAAAATCCAGAACTTCAAATGATAATGTTGTTTATGCTACTTGTAAAAAATGTTTGTTTGATTCGGATCATTATGCTTGTGTTTCTAAATTTTTGAATGACGTGAATGCTAGAACTAAGAAGCCTAAAGTAGTGCCTATTAGTACTAGAAAACCCAAAATAAAAGTGAACAAATCTGTTGCAACATCCCCTAAGAAAACTGTTGCATCAGAATCCACTGTTTAAAATTCCAAGAGTTACTATAGGATGCTGTATGAGAATACTAGTAAGGCATGAAAATGGTAGATAAAACAACAATGCCCATTAGGATATAAATGGGTTCCTAAGACAAAAATGAAATGGTTGCCTAAAGTTAGGAATGAAAATGTGCAAAAGAGAGTTAGTTTTGCTATAGATAATACATCTAAGATAACTAATGTCTTGAAACTCACAAATACTTTAGGATCCAATTTGTCATGTATTCCATCATCCTCTAATTCTCTTGTAGATTGTTTAACTCATCTTATTCATTGTTGACTCTGGATGCACAAAGCACATGACGGGTAATCTAAAGCTGCTGTGCAATTTTGTTAAGAAATATCTAGGAACTGTTCGTTTTGGCAATGATCAATTTGCTCTAATTATTGGTTATGGAGATTTGGTTTAAGGAAATATAATGATCAACAGGGTTTACTACGTCGAAGGCCTCAATCACAATCTCTTCTCGGTTGGTCAATTTTGTGATGCGGATTTGGAGGTTGCTTTCTGGAAATCTACGTGTTTCGTTAGAGATCTTCAGGGAAACGATTTACTCACCGGTAATCGTGGATCTGATCTCTATACAATTTCCCTTCAAGAAACGACTTCATCAACTCCAATATGTTTCATGGCTAAAGCCTCACCAACTCAAGCATGGTTATGGCATCGAAGACTTTCTCATCTTAACTTCGACTACATCAACTTGCTTTCAAAGAAGGATGTCGTGATTGGTTTACCTAAGTTGAAATATGTCAAGGATCAACTATGTTCCTCTTGTGAAGTGAGTAAAGCAAAAAGAAGTTCATTCAAGACAAAGGCTTTTCTGAGTTCTAAAGGAAGGCTAAATTTGCTTCATATGGACTTATGTGGTCCAATGCGAGTTGCTAGCATAAATGAGAAGAAATATATTCTGGTAATTGTAGACGACTACTCCAAATATACTTGGACTCTATTTCTAAGATCCAAGGATGAAACACTAGAAGTTCTAAAATTCTTCCCCACAATGATTCAAAGAAATCTTCAAGCCCGTTAATTTCTGTTCGAACTGACAGAGGCACTAAGTTCTTAAACAAGATACTCAATGCATTCTTCAAAGAAGAAGGAATTGAGCATCAAACTTCTACTCCTCGAACACCTAAACAGAACGGCGTTGTCGAAAGATGAAACCGTACTCTCGTTGAGTGTGACATTTCGCGTTTTCAAGGTCAATATTAAATCTCAACATAATTTATGTTTTGCTTTTAGTAAAATTATGAGTTTTGCTTTTACCCGATTTAGTAAAATTCTCGTTCTTAGCTTTGCGTGAGCCGTATTTAGAAATCTATTCCGTCTTCGTGCCTCAAATGGTTTAATAATCTCATAATATTTCCCGATGATTATAATTTACACCATTTTCATTTTCCGTTGTGTTTCGCGTTTACGAGAATTTCTTGCTTAAAACTCGCGTTTTACCTTAAACCTTACCTTTATTTAATTTACACTTACAATATACTTTAGTTAAAAACTTATAACTAATTTTTTTTTCACAAATCAAGGCCCTAGGCCGGCTTGTACAAGTCCACACACAAACTCAATGCACTTCTCCATAAAACATAATCACACTCTTTCATTTTTCCATACATGCAAAAAGTAAATCTTACAACTTCAAAATTTCTCTCCTTCCTTCCCTTCTCTTGCTGCTGCCGTACACCATAGCACCACCACCACCACTCTCACAAAATTTTCCTACTCCTTTTATCCATTATAACACCATCCTAAAGCCTCTTGCAAAGTTTGGTGCAATTTCTTGAAGATTTGAAGAAGTTAGGGCTTGTTTCTTGAGGTTTTCTTGAAGGGTTTGATTGGGGTTTTGTTGGAAGAGTATTATCATCATTTGAGAAGGGTTAGAAGCTTGTAAACCTTGGGTACTTTGGTTCGAATTCAGCCCTTGTGCAAGAAGGGTGTTCTTGTTTTGATTCTCTAGCCTTAAACTTTCTTTTGTAAGCCCTATCCTTTCTTTTATTAGTCTTATCTTTTTATTTCTTGTTTTCTTTAATTTTAATCCATGAAAATGGATGTTTAAGTTCTGAATATATATGTGTGATTATGTTCTTGAGGGTGTTTTAGATTAGTATGGCATTGCAAGTGGGTAGATGATGATTAAAATGAAGTTTATAAAGGTTTTAAGTTGAAATAATGGGACTGTTTTGAAAACAGTAGCAAAACGTGTGATTATCTAAAAATATTTGGCCTGGAGACTATGATTAAATTACATGACTGGAAAGATACATGTCTTAGCATCATAGGATAGTTGGATGCTCAACCAACTCCTTGGGATGAGTGAGTTATGGCCAAAACAAGAAAATAGGTCAAATCTGGACATATGATTAGAATACGAGTTAAACTCCAAATTTTTGCCATAAAATAATAGATCTTAAAGATTGGGTCAGTGGTAGACATCATAAGGAAACCATAGCCTTTGACCTCACCTTCATTGCTATCATGGTTTGGGATTTATGGCCATTTTAGTAAAGGGTAAATTTTTTTGAAACTTTCTGTTTTGGACAACCAGGGGTAAAATGGTCTTTTCACATAGTTACGAAACTTTGTAAATTATGAGACTTACATTTCTGGAAACTAGACACAAATAGCTTTCCAGGGGTAAAAGCCTCATATATAGAACATTTGTGAGCTAGGAGATATGAGTCCATGAAGTCAAGTTAAAATCAGAAACCGAGTTTTTACGTCTAGTCTAAAAATTTAAAAACGTATAGTACACCATGATAAAATAAAAGTTAGAAGCCGAAACTTAGTAGATGTTCATTTGCTTATAAGACCAGGTCACAAGTCAATTTGGGATTAAAAAGGACTTGGGGAAGTTCTAGTGGAATGCCATGCTTATCTTGGAAACACATCTCATGATCACATGCTTAATTTTTACGTATTGTTACTTTCTACGTACTAAATCGCGTCACGTATTTTAGGAGGTGCCTAGGAGTACTTCCCGCTCGTTCAAGACTCATCATACCTCTGATTTAATTGTTCTTACGGTGAGTTCATAGCCTCGCCTTTCAACTTTTAAACTGTATTTATAAAACCCCCCTTGTGAGGGAGATTACATGTTGTTTTATAAACTGAGCACAAGAACTTTTTGTATCGCTGGAACGAATAGGAGATTAATTGCATAAGTAGCTATTGCCCAAAAAGACCTCCACATTCTGAACAAAATGTTTATTGCTATAATGAGAGTGAGCGCTAGTACAAGTGTAAATGGATTATTAGGTTTGAACAGCCTTCCCGGGGGTATGATCGTAATCCTTTCGGCACCCAAATCAACGGGATAATTTGTATTTAGAAGTTAGGTATTAAGGCATTAATACCTTGTTATGGGAAACATGATTTACATACATGATCTGTGTTAACGTCAAGGCTTCAGGTGCATGAGCTTATTGCAATAGTAACTTGATTAATAGCTTCGGTCCGTACAACAAGTCACAAATGAACAAAAAACTTGTGTTCTTTTTTTTCTCTTACAACTCTATGGATCACTCAAACATTTTTGTTGACTTTTTAAGCATGTTTATCTCAGGTAATCAAGGGTGATGGATGCTGTGTACGAGGAGTCTGCGCTAAAAGTTTTTAAGAACTTGTATTTTGTTCCATTTATCAAACTAATCATCCATGATTTGGAAAAAACTTATTTTTGAATCTTTGTAAACGATTCTGTAGGACGTATGTTGATTACTCTGAAACTTCTTTAAATGGAGCAATGTTTTTAAACGCCTCTTTTTGAGTCGTTTTCTATATCCTTGTGTAATTGTGCTATGAAAAACTTCCAAGGCATGTATACAAGTGATCAATGCACCAAAATACAAATATAATTTCCCTCTAAATCGAATGTACAAGTCCATGAAGCACGAATTCAAACTTTGCCATTTTCCTACCATTTTCATTCTAGTTTTCATACAAGCTCATTAGCGCAAGTTACTAGTACCTAAAGCATCACGTTTAAACCTTAAACACCCCAAATCCTAAACCCTAACTCGATCTAAAAATCAAAACCCTAACCCGTAAACCCTAATGACCCAAAAACCTTTTAAACTAGTTTAAACCCATTTCAAACCAAGCTAGCACCCTTCCACCATGTTCACTACCTTGCCTAGTATCTTGATTAAGCACCTTAGTCACCATCTTGTCACCACCCTAGCACCTTGTCACCATCCTTGTTTACCAAGCAAACACCCTGTCACCCTCTTTGATTTTCGAACCCCTCTCCACCTCCTACACCTTTCAAAGCTAGTCCATAGCCTCTTATTAGTCACCCTAGCTGAACCTTGAACCCCACTCCAAGTTTACTTGGTCCCTACTCCATCCAACTTGGCCTCTACTCTTTCTTTCACCCTATATATACACGAAACATACACATACTTTCAATTCACCATCAAAACTTCATACTACTTCAAAATCATGATCTAACCAAGCTAAGGAAGAATAGAAAGGAAGTATAAGCCAAGAAACAAGAAAGAAGAGCCCTTGATTCATCTCTAAGCCATTTTCAAACCATATCAACCATTTCGACCCATTCGTGTGCTAGTAAGTCCTATAACTCGTTCCATAAGCTCTTGTATCATTATAGATCATGTATAAGCTGTATTTAAGTTACTTGTATAAGTTCTTGAACCACAAACT
>BQNB010073181.1:0-22584 GCA_026074375.1 Tanacetum coccineum
GGCGATGCGGTTATCTTCGAAACATTTACGCGACCTTGCTTCATTTCTTTTTTCTTTTTTTTTGGTTGAAATTCGGCATAGTTTGTCAATTTCGCTAGTTATTCTATCATTTGACTTCGAGTTTGAACACTCTCTTTATGCTTTTGAATCGTATATTTTGCTTCGTAATCTATTGTTTTGATATCGTGTTTTGTGCCGGCGATACTTAAGTAGGATGATTTATAATCGTCTTACCTTATTGAAATGGATTGGGACGCCTCTTTATTTGAATAAGAAAATTATAAATCGCCGAACCATAAGTTTATAATTCCTTACTTACAAGGATTGTGACGTCTCTTTTTGTAAATGACAAATTATAAATGAGTAGGCTTATGTTTATCTGACATAGTGTGTGTTCGTCTGTATGAATCATTCTTTGGGCTAGGAACTTCTTTCGACTCGTGATTTGTTATATGGATTTTTCTGAATGTGTATCGATCGCCGCGAACTGGATAATCTAATAGTAATGAACCATTAACCGCTTCCAAGAATTGACGACTTGTTAAAATTTTCATATACAATGGCCTTCTCTTTGAGTCATGTATTTTATCCTTTCTTTTGACGATTCTCATAACATTTGATCCATTTGCTCATATTCATTGCATATATTTGATGCTTTGACTTTTGTTCATTCAAACTTTCGTTGGAAACCTCGACGATGACCTAGGTATATCCACTCATCTCATCACAAGTAAACCAGAGATGAATAAGTGGAATTGAGCACCGGAACGGTGCTCCCTTAAGGTGAGAAGACTATAACAACTCATATTTTCACACCTTTTTACATCAAGGAACATCCAATTATTTATTTTTAACTTTTACGCGTTCACTTTAAATTTCCAACGTTTAGCTAAATCGCATAAATTAAAAATCAACATTTAATTTCAGAACATATTTTAAATAATAAATCATGTTTATTATTACATATCTCATGGGCAAATTAAATTTTTATTTACTTATTTTTAAAATTGGAAAAAACGAAATGATCTATGTTATTCCTAAGTACGTTTTATCCAAAACGCATCCCCAGCTAGATCACGTTTTCACAACTCGAACTCTAAAGCAATTTGATGTAAAACGACATTCCTGACAACTTTTTAGTTTTGACCGAGACTCGGGAAAACAGTAAAGAAAGGTGAAAGTGAGTGGAAATTCATCGCAAGATTATAGAAAACAAGAATAATTAAATTATATATTTAAATAACACTTTTTATTAAATAAAATATGTATTAAATTAGTTCATTCATGTTATTCAGTAACGTTTGTTGAAGACGCAAATATTCAAGTAAAAGATCATTTTACGGACAAAGTTTATCGGAAATAAACAAATAAATAATAAACGTTTTAAATAAATTTTATAAAACGTTTATGAAAATTAGTCGTGTGAATACTCGTTTTTATGGGGGAAACTTATTGGAAATATAATGGCGCAAGTTTCGTGTCTTGAATCGACGTTTATAGGTTCAAACGACGTCTCCGAACACGATAGTTATCAAAACTATATTAAAAACTTACAAAATCAACCCTAAACTATTATTCACTTTCAATTTTCATTTTAAACTTTTATATATATATATATAAAAGTTATATATTTTTTTCTTCATTTAATACAAAATAAACACACACATGAACACACTCTTCTCTTCCCTCTCACTCTTTTCCGGCGGCTTCCGCCGCCCGCCTGTGACACGTGGTTGAGCAGGTTGGTCAAAACCTTAGTGTGACTCTAATTATCTGTGCTATAAGTATGGTTTGGTTTATGGTTATATTGTGATCATATGATTTATGTGTGTTTGTATGTGTTTATCGAGGGTACTGGTAATCCAATTATTAGTGTGATCATCTCAATGAGATTGTATTGATGGTGAGTTTGTTGAGTTCATATTCGGTCACGTTTAAGTGACAGGGAAATGATTATTGAGATTTGAGCGTATTTCGTGTTTTAAATGTGTTGTATTTATTACATATATCGTATTTTTATGTTAGTATTTAAGATAAGTTTAGGTTGAAGAGGTTAAGTTAGAGAATTGTGATATTTGATGGTGGAAATTTCAATTAATCACTTATAGTGATATTAGAATTAATTGGGTATATAGAAAATTTGGTTTGGTTATTAGTGTTTGTTAGGTGATGAATTAAATGGGATGGTGTCCAATCTTGTGAAAGTAATGAGTTTGTGAATTTTGAGAGTTTTTGGAAGAAAAAGAATTTCTATTTTTAGAAAGTGATTTGGAAATGAAAGTTATTTTTAGAAAGTAGTTTTCAAGCAAAATGGTTTAACAAATTAGCTTAGGTTTTTATAAAACTTAAGGTATAAAGATAATTAATTAATTAATAAAAGAAAAGAAAAAAAATATTTTTTTACGCATGAATAGTAAAATCCGAAAATTAGAAAAAAAAGAGTTTGAATTGAAATCAAATTGTAATTAGAATTATCGGGATTTCCTTGTGGCCTATAAATACCAAACTAATCCCAAACCCTTCCCCCTCATTGTTTGGCCGATCCAAGGAGAAAAAAAAGAGCTAGGGTTTTCTTCTAAGGTAAATTTTCTAATCTTGTTCAATTCTAGTTTTAATTTTTCAATTCTAGTAATCCAACATGATGGATTAGGGTTATAAATTAGGAGTTATAAATTAGGGTTTATAAATTAGGGCATTTAATTTTCAGAAAGTTTATGTTATAATGATGATGGTGTAATCATTAGATCGATTGAATTAGCGATATGATCATGCGTTAGGGCTTAAATCACTCGAATTAGTCGTTTTAATTCACTGCAGAAACTTAGTCAGACTTGTAGAGGTCATAAATCGGTCATAAAAGATTCAAAATAATAATGTTACAAAACATACTGAAGATAACCTCAGAGAGTTCTACCTTTTCAGAAAAGTCGCCTCTTAAGTTTTTTGGTCGGGGAAGGTGGGTCAAATGTCATTACAAAATCAGCGTGTTATTTAAAACGTGACGAATTTCAGTTTTTGATTTTTATTTTTCTAAAAATACTTATACATTGGGTTAGAGGCTCTAAGTCACGTGGAAGTTAGTTCATATATTGTGTGTGTTCTCTGAATTTTGGCTAAGGCCATAGTGAGGTCTAAGTTGGTTAACCAATGTCATACTTTTAGAAGGTCAGATTCTGGTTGAATTCTGGACATAGGATTAATGAATTTCTAAGGGGTATTTGTAAAAGGGTAATGGATTTGGGAGAGTTATGAGTGGTTCATAGGACATATATATAGCATGATGAATTTTGGTTTGAATTGTGAGAGTGTTTAAGTAGTGCGTTTAGGGCGTGCAAGTGAGAGTGAAAATTCTGTTAATACCAGAAAATGAAGTTTATAGAGTAGAGTAGCATTGAGTAATAAATGGCATATGTAAGATGTGGGTATATGTTTTAAACTTAGAATATGGACTATGATGATAGCTTAGATATCCATCATTAGTTGAGGTTACATCTTATTGGGTTGAATGTTAATTGAGTAGCTTATAAAATGTGTTTAATTGTTTAGATTGTTCGTGATGTTTTGGAAGTTTTAGTGGATCCTTTTCGAAGTACGCATCAGGTGTGTTTTTCTCAGTTCCCACTTTTAATGTTTTACATTGGGATGGAAATGATGCAAAGATGTTTTGAATGTGTTTAATCGCTGCGATTATTTGGTTTTACTTGAGGCATGAACGTTTTATGTGGTTATTATATGTGGTATGTTAATGTTGTTTGATTTATGTGTAGATTCGGTTAGAGGGTGTGTTTACCTATTCCAAATCTATATTTGGATGATTTAAATAAGATCCATAATTTGTGTGATTCGGATTGGTCAGGGGTAGTGACCCTACTCATTCCAAATCTAACTGGAGGATTGAAATAAGATCCCATTTTTGTGTGATTCCAGTTGGAAGGTAGTGACCCTACTCATTCCAAATCTAACTAGAGGGTTGAAATAATACTCCATTTTGTGTGGTTTCCGATCGGTGTGGGTAAGGGGTTACCCCAGTTTGTTATGGGGATGAGTTGGGCACGTTTTGTCCGTTATGAATTGATAGGAATGGTTTGAGAGCCCTATGTGATAAACTAGATTAAATTGTTCTGCCAATGATAAATCGTATAAGCAAATTTATTTTAATTAAAGATTTATTTGGTGTTCTAAACTATGACTCTCACAACCATTGTGTTGGACGTTATTTATATCCCATCATTTTCAGCGTGAGCATCATGTGGTTTGAGAAATTAGTGGCTAGAGAGAGACTGTTAGGGTTGCATGGGAGTTTGCTCCTAAATTTGTTATGTTTTGCATGGATCTTTGTTGAATGCTTTGGTTTTATTAGGATCGTGGATTTATTATTCTTGTGTTGGTGAGACCCCTTTTCATTAATACAAGATGTTGTTTTTGGTTTTGATATTGTCATGACACATTATGTCTATTGGCTTAGTTATGCATTTTAGTACTTCTCTATTGTCGACACCATTGTGTTGTGATGATATCTATGACGTTACGCCCCGTGTTTCCGCCTTGGCGGGGTGTGACAGATTGGTATCAGAGCCTATGGTTATAGAGAACTAGGTGGTTGAGCCTAGACTATAGCTTAAGGGTCCCTCATATAGTTGCATTTTAGGGCATAAGTGTTTGTGTACGTATATATCGTATGTTCCCGCTACTTTAAAGCTTTGAAATTCTTCCTATTTTGAATTACTACTATATAATATGAAATATATACTTTTTCATTATGGGGATCTAATAGTATATACCCCTTTGTTATTGTTTTCGTCATGTCTTCCCCTACCCCTAGGAGATGTCGTTGGGAGATTGTTTACCTCATTGGAGTAAAACGCGGAGTGGGTGACTTTTGATGAGAGAAAAGTCAAAACCCAATAAGGAGGCCTAACGTAAGTTTTTATTTCGTTTTCTACCTCGGATGCGTTTCTATAATGAGGATGGTTGTTATATTTTGGGTACAATGTGACTTCTGTTTCGTTTGGTCGATTGGGATTTTATGGTTTCGTTTTGTTAGATGGATTATCATGTTTGTGTTATATTTTAGATTAGTTTTAAGTGTTATGTGGTAGATGTGTTGTTATCATCGAGATGTGTGGTTTGAAGTAAGTAGCGTGTGCAAAAGGGCTTGGCCATTTATAAATTATGTCGCGAACATAATTTTTAAAGGTGTTCACACACGTAGACTTGGGACTTTGATTGGATTGATCATTGTTGCTTGTATGTTTTATGTAAGGATGTAAGTCTTGATGGGTAGTGTAAATGTGATGTGAGATCTGTTGAAAGATGGTTGTGTGGGTTAGAGATTTCCTACTTAAACGATTGGGCGAATTATATTAGTTCGGTTGCGTAGATGGTCAAGTTCCCTTTCGTGTATCGTTTGCGGATACATCGGATACCTGGTTGGTATTGTCGTCGTGAGTCGTTTAATAGTTGGTTCGTTAGCTCGTTGTTCGTTGGAGAAATCCAACGCTCGTGTTGTAAATTCTAGGGTGTTATCATAAGAGCTGGTGTTCTATGTCTCGTTTGGAGTTTTGTTTTTTCCTTTGTCTAAAGGTGACGATTACTTTTTTGGTTTGGTTTAAGACCGGTGGTAATGGCTGCGCTGTTCTTCATGGTTTGTTTGGTTTGCAAGAGTTTCCTGTCGTGTTCGTTTTCAAGGAAAATTAACATTTTTTGTAATTGGAAATCTTAGGTAATTTGGATTTCTATTGTGCTATCATGATGTTTTTGTTGCGAGTCATAAATTCCTTTTCAAAGTAAATTTGTTGTGTGCGGCGATATATATCGTTTAGGATGTTAAAAACTTCTTTCGAAAACTAAATAAAATGCAACACATTTGTTTTAACCATCTTTTGATTTCTTTTATAAAATCATAATTAAAATAAGTTTATGAAAATTTTATTTAAATTTATTTTTACACTTAAAATTATTGGCATTATTAACTAAGGTGATTCTATTGTTTTAAAATGATTGGTATAAGGTTATGAGGGAAAGTTTCCTTGGGTAAAAAGTCGGTTTTGGTACAAAGGTTCTTAATCTTTTAATTAATGGGTCGTGGTACGTGGTATTGTTCATTGGGTGTTTCTAGCGTCGTTGATGCGTTTGTTAGGTCTGAGGTTCGTTCGTTATGTCGATGTTTATATTCGGTTGTTTCTTCTTTTGGGATTGTGTGATTTTTGGGTCCATACCAATTGGTGCATGTGAAGTTTGGTATTTCTTCATGGCGTGGTTCTAGAGTTGATGGTAGGTTTTACCCCTCGTCGTGGAATGGGATTTCGTATGGAATTAGTACAAGGAGCGACGCCGATTTGTGAAGGCTCGTGTCATTTGACGCCTTTGAGAGGCACGAGTTGTTGGAATGATTGCAAGAGTTGCAAGGTGAGGGTTGGTTCGAATGGTAACTCGTTGTGGGAAGCGTCTGTATTGCTTGGTAGGAAGAAAGGTGGGTAGTTTGGAATGTGCATAGATTATCTCAAGAAGAGTGAGATAGAAAATTCGTATGTGATGTCACCAAAGGAGGGTGTACAAGGATGACGTAGTTAAGAATATTTTTAGGATGCGTAATGGAGACGTTGAAGTTTGCGGCTATGCCTTTTGGGCTAACCAATACACCAGCGGTTTTCATGGAGTTAATGAGCAAGGTGTGCATGGATGTATATAGACAAGCTAGTTAACGTATATATACCGAAGACATTTAAACCGACCCGAAGTCTAAAGAGAAGCATGAATCGCACTTAAAGAATGATCGTTGAGTTGCTGAAGGAAGAGAAGATGTACGTGAAGTTTTCCAACAACGTGGAAGCGGAGCAAAGAGGAAGCTATCTAGATGTGGAAGGAATCAAATGGGTAATGAGCCGATCTTGGCATTGCCGGAAGGAGCAGACGATTTCGTAGTATATTATGACGCGCGAAGCAAGGATTTGGAAGCATGCTTGGAAAAGGGAGAAGGTGATTGCTTGTACGTCGCGACAACTGAAGGTTCTTATGAAGGATTGCATGGCTAACGTGGTAGGTTTTGCCTTATAATGCTAGAGGCATTAAGTGAACGAGACATGGAGAGTAATCTATACGGATCATGAATGTCTCCAACACACTTTCAATCGGAAGGATTGAACATGAGGCAAAGATGATGGATGGATGTTATTTAGTGAGTTTGATTTCGAGGCCAAGTACCATCTGGGAAAGGCAAATGTAGATGTTGTACCGTGGAGTAGGAAGAAGGAGTGAAGCCAAGAATAAGTTCGAGATAGATGTACGATGATCCGATCTAGGTTTGAGAAAAGGATGTTGGTGGCATAAGATAAGATGTCCAAAGCAAAGAACGCGTCAACATAAGATGTTGCGTGGCTTGGACCAACGAGTGTGAAAAGAGATGGAGAGTGGTTCATATTGGTTAGACAAGGTTCGGATCTCCAGTTGGAGAGATGTAAGGACCTTGGCTATGGAAGAGGCTTATACAATAAAGTATCCTATCCATCCTGGAGCGGATGCGACTTAGTGTTGTCTTAGGTTTTCAAATTGGTGGTCGAGTATGAAGAAGAACATAGCTAGTTGCGGTAGTAAGTATTCAGCGTGTGCAGAAATGGAAGTTGAGTAAAAAGGGTCTTCAGGATTGTTGCTACGACCTGAAATACCCGAGTGGAAGTGGGAAAAGATAACTATGGATGTTATTGCTAAGTTACCAAGTTTGAGTAGTAGATACGATGCAATTGGGTGTAGTCAATGGACTGACAAGTCACCTCATTTCTAGCTATGCTTAGGACGTGTATGGTGGATGTTAGAGGTAGTTGGGATACTTACCTTTTCGTGAGATGAGTTTGTCCCTAAGGTGGGGATTATCATTCGGGTATGAGATGTGCTTCACTTGGAGCATTGTGTGGAAAGGAATGTAGGTTACCGTTTCATGGGCAGTAACTAGAGACAGCGAGATTGGATGAACCGAATTTGGTTCAAGGATTATGCTAGTATGAGGATTAACCGTTAGACTTGAGGCTGGTAATTGAGTGTTACCTAGAGTATTCAGTTTGAAGGATGTTTCGATAAGTATGGTAAGTTGATACCAAGGTAAGTAGGTCCATTTGAGATTTTTGAAAGGATTAGCGGTTAAGATTACCTAAAAGAGTTGAGGAGTGTGCATGACACGTTTCGCGTGTCAAAATTTGAAGTATTTGGTAAATGCGAGTTTGCATGTGCCTTTAGAGGTAATTAAAGTAGGCAAAACTTTGGTTTTGCTAAAGAACTAGTAGAAATTAATGTTCATTGAGTTAAGATTCGATTGGACTCGAAGGGAGGTATTTAAGACTTCAGGTAAACTGAGTATCCACACTTGTTCGTTGAGCAAGGAATCATTGGGAGTTTTTGTTGAAGTTGGGTACGTAAGGTTTCTTGTAGACCTTAGTATGCCCTTAGATGTGTTTGTGATTTTGGTTAAAGTTATTTTATGAATAAACTCGAAGTCGAGCCAATTCTTTAAAAACGTTGGGCTTTGTAACAACTTATAACTTGGTTTCAAGACAGTTCTTGTTTGATGAGTTGCGAGACCGGGTTGTAAATGACGTTGTTACACAACTTAAGGTTTTTAACGAGTTTCCTTGATGACGGGCGAGGTTCAGGTAGTCATATTTTTCTTTTCGTGTTGTGTTGTTGTGTTGCTAATTGCACCCTTATGAGGGTAAGCAAAGTCATTAGCAGTTGGATTCAGATTGTAGAAGTTGGATGAGATTAAGGTTGACAAGACTCTTTGTTTTGTCAAGGAACCGTTGATGTTGTGGACCGAGAGGTCATGAGTAAAAGCATAGTATGATAGCATTAGTGAAAGAAAAAAAACAAGTTCGTTGGGATTCAAAGCGTGGTCCTGAGCTTACTTGGGAACGCAAGGATCAAATGAGGTCTAAGTGTCCTCAGTTGTTTGTCGATAGTGCTAATGCCTCGAGTAGTTAAATCTCGGGACGAGATTTTCTCAAGGTGGGGATACTGTGACAACCGTGGCTTGAGCAGGTTGGTCAAACCGTAGTGTTGACCTAAATATCTGTTCTATAAGTATGGTTTATGGTTATATGTGATCATATGTATTTATGTGTTGTTTGTATGTGTTTATGAGGTACTGGTAATACTATCTTTGGTGTGATCATCTCAATGAATTGGATTGTTGGTGAAGTTTGTTAAAGTTACATTTCGTCTTTTGAGTGACGGGGAAATGATTATTGAGATTTGAGCGTTTTCGTGTTAAATATGTAAGTATTATTACGTATACATATTTTTATGTTAGTAATTTAAGATAAGTTTAGGTTTTAGAGGTTAAGTTAAGAGAAATGAGATATTTGATGGAGAAATTTCATTTTAATCACTTATAATGATAATGGAATTGATTGGGTATTTTGAGAAATTTGGTTTGGTTAATAAGTGTTTGTCTAGGTGAT
This sequence comes from Tanacetum coccineum, assembly GCA_026074375.1. Classification (NCBI taxonomy): domain Eukaryota; kingdom Viridiplantae; phylum Streptophyta; class Magnoliopsida; order Asterales; family Asteraceae; genus Tanacetum; species Tanacetum coccineum. The sequence continues at coordinate 9,450 of BQNB010073181.1, forward strand.
GGATTAAAATGGGAAGCGTGCCAATTGTGAAAGAAATGAGTTTGTAAAAATATGAGAGTTTTTGGTAAACTTTCCATATATAGGAAGTGAATTTGGAAATGAAAAGTTATTTTTAGAAAGTAGTTTTCAAGCAAAATGGTTTAACAAATTAGCTTAGGTTTTTATAAAACTTAAGGTATAAAGATAATTAATTAAGTAATAAAAGAAAAGAAAAAAAAATATTTTTAAAGCATGAATAGTAATCCGAATTTTAGTAAATAAAAGGGAAAAAAAAGAATTTGAGTTGGATACAAACTTTAATAAGGAATTATCTAATAATTATTTGGAGGCTATAAATACAAAAACAAAACCCAAATCCCACCCCCATTATCAGTCGACCGGTTTTAAGAGAGGGGAAGAAGAAAAAAAAATTTAGGGTTCTTTGCTAAGGTAAATTTTCTAATCTTGTTCAATTCTAGTTTTAATTTTTCAATTCTAGTAATCCAACATGATGGATTAGGGTTATAAACTAGGATTTATAAATTAGGGTTCTTAGGTTTCTGGAAGTTTATGATGTATAGGTCATGTTTGATCATTAGTTTAATTGTTTACATGATTGGGATTGTCGGTTAGGGTTTAATCTTTGAGGATAGTCGTTTTAATTCACTGCAGAAATTTAGTCAGACTTGTAGAGGTCATAACTCGGTCATAAAAGATCAAATAAATAATTTACAACATAAAAGAGTCTACTTTTCAGAAAAGTCGGCCTCATGAGTTTTTATGGTCGGGAAGTGGGTCAAATGGTCATTACAAAATCAGTGTGTAAAACAGTGACGAATTTCAGTTTTGGTTTTTATTTTTCTAAAAATACTTAGACATTGATTTAGAGGCTCTAAGTCACGTGGAAGTTAGTTCATATATTTTGTGTGTTCCCTGAATTTTGGCTAATGTCATAGTGAGGTCTAAGTTGGTTAACCAATGTCATACTTTTAGAAGGTCAGATTCTGGACGAATCCTGGACACATTGGATTAAGGAATTTCTAAAAGGTATTTTAAAAAGGGTAATGACTTTGGAAGAGCTAGGAGAGGTTCATAAGACATGTAAGTAGCATGATGAATTTTGGTTTAAATTATGGGAGTGTTTAAGTGGTGCGTTTAGAACGCGTAAGTGGGTGTAAAATTCTGCTTAAAATCAGAAAGTGCAAAGTGTAGTATCAAAGTCTAAATGTCATATGTAAGAGTGGGTAAATGTTTTAAATAAGAATAGGACTATGGTAGATAGCTAAGATATCCATCATAGTTTAGGTTACATCATATTGGGTTGAATGCCTTTAATTGGGTTAATGCCTAATTGATGTACTTATAATGATGTTTAATAGTTTAGATTGGATCCCGTGAAGTTTGTGAAGTTTTGTTGGATCCTTTTGGAAGCTAAGCATCAGGTGAGTTTCATAGTCCCATCTTTTTAAAATGTTTTTACATTGGAATGGAAGTGATGCAAAGATGTTTTGAATGTGTTTAATCCGTGATATTTGGTTTTACATGAGGCTGAACGATTATGTGGTTATTATATGTGGTATGCATAATGTTTTAATGAATTTATGTTGATTCCTGTAGCAGCGGGTAGAGCTCTACTTATTCCAAATCTAATTGGAGGATTGAAATAAGATCCCATTTTCCTAATTGTGATTCCGTTGGAGGTAGTGGACTCTACTCATTCCAAATCTAATAGAGGGGTGAAATTAATACTGAAAGCTCCATCGTGTATTCAATCGGAGGGTAATGGCTTACCCCAGGTTTGGTATGTAGGACTTGGGCACGTTTCGTCCTTGTTATGATTGAATTGTGAGTATTTGATAGCCTATGTGAATAACACTTTAAATTGTTCTGCCATGGTTATGTTTGTTTAATCGCAGCAAAATTGTTTTATTTAAAGATTGTTTTGGTGTCTTAAACCTATGACTCTCACCAACCATTGTGTTGACGTATTTACATCATTTTCCAGGTGAGCATCAATGAGGTTAGGAGAATTGTCTAGAAGATACCGGATGATGCTTGGAGTTATTTATGCTTACTGTTGAATAAAATGGGTTTGCATGAATTGTTTGGATTATGTTTTTGCATGTCATTTATTGACGAGATTTTTTTCTCATTAATAAAGACACCATTAGGTTTTGGGTATTGTTATGACACTTTGTGTCTTTGCTTTACTTTAGTTTTCATTTTAGTATTCTCTATATACACACCATGTGTTGTGATGATATCCATTCTTGTTTAAGCCTCGCGTTTCCGCCTTGGCGAGGTGTGACATACTAGTTATGAAGTCTCGGTAAGCGCTGAAGGAGTTGAAGAATTAAAAAGAAAAGTTAAGATAAAGGGTGAAAAGAAAGAAGCCCTCCTTACACTTAGGTAGAAACCGGGTCAATACATATGCTGTCAAGAATCACAAAGATGATTGCTGACATTGAAGACTGACAGCATGGACCCAGTAATGCAATGCACAACCCTCCCTAGCCACTCAAGGTATCTCAAAAGACTCTTGTTTCATTTCTCACAGAGATTACACGCATTTCTATCAACTTTCTCACTCCGAGTTAGTTGATATTGAAAAGGTGACAGTCTGCTCCAGCCTCCGATCACTAAAACAAAAGTGCACTATTGAGTCTAGAGCCAAAAGAGATCATCCATAAATCTCATTAGGACACTTGTCAAAATGAAGCTTGCTAAGTCACACTTGCTAAGTCACACAATGTGAATAACAAGATATATATTAAGAGTCCTACGCATTATCCTTGTGATTTTGCCAGAACATCCGAGTAATATTACTCACAGTGAAGATGGAAATCCTACTTGAGCCAACATCAAACAAGCTCATGGTAGGTAACTTGTGCGATTCTATATTGATCAAACTTGTTGACAGCGGAAGAAAACGATGTGCGATTCATAAGAATCAAACTTATCCAGGAAAAGGATCAACAGATGCTAATGAATATTATTGAAATGATTAACACTCTTCGATAGTGCACAAAAACACTTAGCACGTGATACAAATCTATTGATTTTTTCAAATCGATTTTTCTATTCAATCGGTGAGATTTCGTCTTGCTAGTTCACTCATACCGTGTTGTCTGCTTTGAGACGCTCCGGTAATAAGAACGGATAGTGCAGCTGCGAAACCTTGTCAAGGAGATTCTTTGGAATTCTACCTGATCATAGGCAATATTTATACTGATCAACGGGGAACCGTGTCTATTACAACCGTATTCGACGAGGTGACAAAGACACTCTCGTCCATATCTGGCTTTATTGCTAACTATTTTAATGCAGGATACTTAAAGATGGAGGTGAAGGTACCTGATTCCAGCTGACTCACAAGATTCATAGCCACATGCTCATACCCGACCGACAAACATAAAGACATCATGAAAGCTCAAGTACATGTTTCAAGACTTCCGCTACTCTGATACCGTACGTCTTTCTTGAAGTGACGAAGTATTAAAGTCAAAGAATTTCAAAGAAGTTTCCGTCACTCTGATACCGAACGTCTATCTCGAAGTGACGAAGTGTTAAAGTTAAAGAATTTCAAGAAAGATGCAACATTAAAGCTTTTCAAGTCAACAAATCAAGAAAGGTATGAGCATGTCGGTCCAGAAGTCACAAGATCACATGGTGGCAAAATTTACAAGATGGCGAAACGAGATTATGCTTGGTTGATGATTTCAAGGTGTTCAAGATCACATTCAAGACAAGCTAAGGAACAAGCTCAAGACCTAAAGTCTATGATCACTACATCAAACCACAAGATTAATGATTGAAGTTAAACGAGCTCAAGACTAAAGTTAAAGCATAGTATGCTAAGTTTAAGTTTTTGTAAAATGGAGCGACCTCCCTTAGGGGGAGATTGTTAGGAATACGAAATTCCTAGGAAAGTGTCGGTCGCTTCCATAGATAACTGTCGTTAGCTCGTTAAGTAATTTTTGGAAACTTACATAGTTAGTTAGCTAAAGGCCCATGGATAAACCCATGCAAGCCCAAGCCCACCATCTATTGTAAGTATATAAACACCTCTCCATGCCTTGGAGAGGTGGTTGGTTGCTCATTTTTCACACATAATACAAAGTTCTCTTATATGTTTACTTTCTCTCTCTAAGTGTTCATCCAACCCACTCTCTCTCTACCCTCACATCTAGTATGTTATTTGATTAGTCTTCAATTGGTATCAAGAGCCATGGAGTGGTGTGCTTAGTTTTTATGTTTATTTGTTTTTGGTTCGTATGTTTTTTTCTTCAAAAGCGCCTTATCTTCCAGTTAAAGATCACTTCTCACAGTTGATTCAGTTATAATTATCTTCTTCCCATCCGCTAGGGCTTGTAAATGTACTTCCCTATTGATAGTTTTTGCCTTGATAGTAGCCTAAAATTGTTCAATACACGAAGTATAGATTGTAGGATTAACCGTTAATGCATGCTTAATAGGGTGTGCATTCAAGAAATCTACAATTTGTTAAAACCCTTCATTTTCTGCAGGTTTAGTGTTGGGATTAAAAGACTTCTTGATGATCTTAGAGTTACTGCTGCTAAGGTTTGTATTGAACTGGTGCTAACTCAAAGTTAGTGTTGTTACATTAAACTTTAATGAAAAAAATGCTTAATATTTATTCTGATAGTATAAAGTTAGACTGCTATTCACATTTATACAATTAGTATATATTACACGCTAGTAATAAAGTTAGTACTCAAGTGTAAAGATAATACTGCTGAGGTGAAGATTGATGGAAAAAATTCTAAGTATTTTATTACTGCTGTACACAGTTTAATGCCGTTGGTGTATAAGTTACTACAACATAAGATTAAGACTGCTAAAAAGAAGTTTCTACTGTCAGAGCAAGGCTAAGAGACAGAGAGAAATTATAAAGATTGTTTGGAGATCAAGATTACTTACGTGATAAGTATTTGATATTTATAGAATAGATCATAGAGAATATTCTAAGTTTTAGGAATATATTGTAAATCAACTAGGACTCTTTGGTGTATAAAAGGAGGTCCTAGGGCATAGAGTTTGTAATCTAGAAATCTTTTGTTTTGATATCGTTATAGCTTCAAGGTTTTGTAACCCTAATACTTAGAGAGTTCTTAATACTATTGGAGCTTTTATTGTTTGTTGAATTGTGATCTTGTGTTACTGTTTCATTAAGAATTCTTCTAAATATTAAAGATTAGATTCCGCATAATCTTTAATACATTCAAACAAAGTTTTTCTACTATAGTTGTGTTAGATTTATCTAATATAACTAAACCTTAAACAAGCTTAAGGAATTCGATCTATTGAAGTGGGATTCAACAAGAGGTATTATACTCCTGGGACAACATTTGGACAAAAATGAGACCATGTTGTGAGTATTAGCAAACTTTAGGGTCGTCATTGTGTTGAGTTTTGATGATGGATGATAAAATTGAGTTAGGGTTTATGATTAAAGAGTATATAAAAGAGAGAAATCAATTAAATGAGTAATTAAAACCCTTAATCAAAGTATTTATGAAAATACCCTCAGCAGCATTAACCATCACCAGCAGTAGTAAGTTTATGCCTAACAGCATTAACCATCACCAGCAGTAGTAAGTTTATGCCTAACAGCATTAACTTTTACCAGCAGTAGTAAGTTTATGCTTAGCAGCATTAACTTTTACTAGCAGCAGTAAGTTTATGCCTAGCAGCATTAACTTTGAGTCACCAGTATTAACTCTAATTCCATTCCAAATACTCTTTCTTTTTTTAATATATTCAACACTCTTTCTGTTTTTCAACTCACTACTTCTCTCAATTCTTTTACGCACCAAATCACCCTGTCTGTTTTTATTCCACACAGCTCTCTTTCTGTTTTTATTCTCACTAATTCTCTTAATTATTTTTCTCACCAAAACTCTTTGTCTATTTTCTCTAATAACCAACTTTTCCATCATCAATCTAACACTTTTCTTTGCTTTTTCTGCAAAATGTTAGTCTAAAAACCAAGAAAACACAATCCATAGCAATTTTCACAATAATCACAATATTAATTATACCTAACAGTATTAAGTATAACTAACAGTATTGACTCAGCAGTATTAAGTATAACCAGCAGTTCTAATTATACTTAACAGCAGAAACTTTTAATGACATGAATAACAGTACTAATTCATACAAAACTCTACAAAAACATAAAGAGATAAAAGACTTTATGGATTAAGCATTCCAATACTAGCAATCAAATATTGAAATCTACTTACATCAAAAGCTTTTGTAAGTAAATTTGCAACATTCTTGTCAGTATGGATTTTGAGTATTTGAATCAATTTCTTTTCATTGCAATCTCTAATAAAATGATGTTTGATCTCTATATGCTTAGTTTTTGAATGAAAAACAGGATTTTTAATTATGCAAATAGTACTGTTATTATCAATAAAGATCTTGATATGCATAAAATTATACCCATAATCAAGTAGTTGATTCTGAATCCAAAGCACTTGTCTATAGCAACTTAAAGCAGCCACATACTCAGCTTCTATTATGGAATTTGCAACCACTGTCTGTTTCTTGCACTGCCATGATATTAATCTACATCCAAGAAATTGACAACCTTATGTTATAGACTTCCTATCCAAGCTTGCTCCAGCATAATCACTATCAGTGTATGCTACCAAATCAAAAGGAGAATCTTTTGAATACCAAAGGGCCAATTTTGGTTGACCTTTTAAGTACCTAAAAATTCTTTTCACGGCATAAAGATGTGAAACTTTTAGATTGACTTGGTATCTAGTATAGGCAAAAATTGCAAACATGATGTCAGATCTTGAAGATGTAAGATACATCAATGAACCAATCATTGACCTATACATATGAACATCCCTATTCTTCTCCATCTTCATCCTTGAGCAGAGGCTTTTGAGTTTTCCATTGGTGTATCTTGCAGTCTTGAGCTTCTGTAAACCCAAATTCTTAGAATTTCACCAACGATATTTATATCTTGAATAATAAATAACCATCCTCTGCCTGCTGCACTTGTAATCCTAAAAAGAATGTAAGTTCTCCTATAGAACTCATCTAAAATTTCTCATGCATCAACTTCTCAAATGCATTGCACAACTCCTTCTTTGTTGAACCAAAGATGATATCATCTACATAAACTTGGACTAGCAAAATATCACCTTTGTGCCTTTTGATGAATAAGGTCTTGTCAATTTTCCCTCTTTAAAACCCATTGTCTAATAGAATATGTTGATAAGGTTTCATACCAAGCTTTATGAGCTTGATGTAGTCCATATAGTGCTTTTTCAACCTTGTACACTCTATCAGGAAAGTTTAGATCTTCAAATCCTGGTGGTTGACATACATACACCTCTTCTTTAATCTTCCCATAGAGAAAAGCACTTTTTACATCCATTTGATACACTACAAAGTCTTTAAATGAAGCATAAGCTAAAAATAGCCTAATTGCTTCAATTCTTGCAACAGGGGCAAAGACTTCATCAAAGTCAATCCCTTCTTCATATGTGTACCCTTAAGCAACCAATCTTGCTTTATTTCTTATCACAATTCCCCTTTCATCCTTTTTATTCTTGAAAACCCATTTAGTGCCTATAGCCCTTTTTCCATTTGGTAAATCCACTAAAACTAAACTTCTGTACTTGAAATGTGAAGTCTCTTCCTGCAACCTCTATCCAACTCAGATCCTTCAATGCATAAATTACCTATTCTTAGGTTCTCCTAAGAAAAAAAGAGAGCAAACAAGCCATTAATTGGGAAGGTCCTTTAAGGTTTGTTTCTTTTGTTAATATACAACAAACCCATGTTCCTCCAAACTCTTTGATATCCTTCTTGTTTGTATAGCTGATTGCAAATCTCCAATCACTTGATTGAGAGGACGATCTTTATGAATTCTTGTAGTTGGAATAGGATTGACTTGGATTGTTGTATCCAAATTGTACATGTCAGCCTCTGCACCAACATCTTCATCATCTCTTGAGAGGTCAAATATGCTAATATCTTCTAAGCAAGCATATCTGGACAAATGAAAGTTCAATGCTTGTTTTTCCACCAATAGCATTAACTTCATTTGTGCTAGCAACATTAACATTATTAGTGCTGTTAACATTATCCTCCTTCTTTTGATAATTACATTTACTATCTTTTATTGGATCTTCATCAACCTTCTTTCCATCATCACTTGAAGGTTTGAATCTATCATTATGAGAACTCTTTGGATCATGAGAAAATGGTGGATCAGCAGTCCATAATGGTAGCAAAATATAATTCTTGACAGGTTCTGTCTCCTTTCTAGCTTGACATGCATTATCACTTGCTTTTGTACCTGCAAAACCATTAGACTATGTACCTGCAACAATTGGCTTATAATTCATTATTCTTGTTAGTGCATCAATATCAAATAGCCAATCTGGTCCACTACCTACAGTATTAGGTGTATTCTCACTAACATAATATGCAAGTTTTCTTCCATTATCCTTGTTCTACTATTGAATACTCTAAAGGCTTTACTATTCAAAAAGTATCCAATAAAGAAACCTTCATCAGCCTTATCATCAAATTTGCTTAAGTGATCTATGGTATTGAGAATTATAATAGGACACCCAAATGGTCTTATAAAACTTAAAGTTGGTGTTCTACCATGAAAACGTTCATATGGGGTCTTGTTATGAGGCTTAACTACTAACACTCTATTTTGCACATAGCAAGCAGTATTAACTGCTTTTGCCCAAAAAGTAGTTGGCAACTTAGAATCAGCTAGCATAGTCCTAGCAGCCTCAATTACTGTCCTATTCCTCCTCTCAGTAACTCCATTTTGTTGAGGAGTTCTAGCTACACTATATTGTCTCAAAATACCCTTCATCTCACAAAACTGATTCATGTCTTTGTTTTTGAACTCAGTCCTATTATCACATCTAATCACCTTAACCTTGTGATCTACTAGATTTTCTATCCCAGTTATAAAGGGATTAAGAATGCCACTAGTCTCATCCTTAGTAGCTAGAAAGAAAACCCATGTAAACCTACTATAATCATTTGTGACAACTAGGCAATACATTTTTTTCATAAGGATTTTTACAAATGTTGGACCAAACAAGTCCATATGCAACAAATGTTAAGGAAGACTGATTGAGTTCTCTGTTTTGGACTTACAAGAGGCTCTGTGCTGCTTTCCCTTTTGACAAGCAACACAGGTTTGATCATTTTCAAAAAGTTTGGAAGGTAAACCTCTTACAAGATTTCCCTTAACCAATTTATTCATGGTTTTAAAATTTAAATGTCTTGACCTTCTATGCCAAATTTAGATTCATCAAATGTGGCTTTTGCAAAAAGGCAAGTTAAACCTCTTTTAGGAACTATGTTCTTTAAATCAACACTATACATATTGTTCTTTTTAGGAACTCTAAGTAAAACTTGACTTTCATCAATTAACTTAAAGTTTGGAGATAAAAGAATACATTAAGTGTCATTAAAAAGAACACTATTTTTTTATCACATTTGTGAGACACTAAAGAGATTAAACTTTAATTCTCTTACAAAATACACATTTTTAAAAATCTAGATTACCAGTTTTAATGGTACCTTTTCCTATGATTTTCCATCCTTTGGGGTTCCCTCCAAAAGCAACATATCCTCCATCTATCTCTTATAAAATACACATTAAACTTTAATTCTCTTACAAAATCCACTATCAATCACTCCATGATCCTGTAAATCCATTTGTGGATTACCCTATACATTAGATAAGAAAATCAGTTTCTTTTGGGGATCTAAACCATCACTGACTTAGATATGTCTTGTGCATCAATATAATCAAACTTCTTTGGGGTGATTGATACACTGTTATGTTTAGAAACATGGTATAAAACTTTAGTCTTTGGTTTCCAAACCCAACAAGTTGAGGCCTTAACAGCATTAACATTATTTCCTTTAACAGCATTAACTACTACTTTTGGCATAGCAGCATTAACTACTACTTTTGGCCTAACAGTATTAACATTTTTATCCTTAACAGTATTAACCTCTGATTAAAATTACTATTTTTAAATGTTGTATTCTTGTGAATGGGCCTCTTAACAGTGGAATGTGCTTTTTTAGAAAGATATGACATTGGTCTATCAGCATTCACTGTTGTTTTTCTGTGAGCAACATTAACTTGTCTAGCAGTATTAACTGATACTAAGCCAGACTTCATTAGTACTACTCTTGGAACCATGTTCTTTTTTAGCACAAGGGTGAGAGTTTTTAGCAAAGTTTTGATGATTCACCCTTTGAGCATTGTTCCAAACAGGTTTTACCATCCTTTGTTTTTGAAACTATTTATGATAGTAATTGCAATCAACATGCAAATGATCAAAACTTCCACACACATAACAGGCCTTATTAAACATCTCAAAATTGTTTCATAGTCTTTGAGACATCATATTGTTCTAATTTATTTGATTGCCTCTTGGACTGTGAATGTTTTGCCTATGTTTCTCAACTTGTTTAACAGTTTTCCTAGTAGTTTTCTCTTGTTGCTTAGGTTTGACAAACTCTATCTTAGCAATACTAGGCTTAACTGATTTCTTCCCAGTTTTAGTTTGAGACACATTTTCTTTCTCACTATCTGACACCCAATCTTCAATAATTGGATAATCATTAGACTTCCTAACTACCTTAGACACTTCTTCATCAGACTTTCTGTTCTCAATTACATGCTTATTTACAAACTCATCTAAACCAGTAAAAGACAAGTCAGGTGTTAGAGGCATGGAGTTTCCTGTGTAGGGTGGTGGAACTGCATTATAGCCTAAGCCTTTCTTGCAGTTGTCAATAACCTAACTTTCTATGAGTTTGTTTAAGCTTTTAGATGCATTTTCAAATTTGTCTACATTAAATTGAATTCTATCTTTTTCTTTTTGAGCTATTTCTAGCTTCTTCCTGAGCTCTCTGATAGCTATATCTTTACATTCAATTTCAAATTTTAAGACCTTTATATCTTGCGAATAAGTAGACTCATTTGCCTTATAAACTTCAAGTTTCTCTTCCACTAACTCTAATCCTGGCTTATAAGCTAGAACCATTAACTAAGATTTCTTAAAATCTTTATGTAGTTGATCATATTAAGATTTAAGGGTTTCAACAGTTTTCAAACAAGATTTTAAATAATTTGAATTGTTAGATACCTCTGAGTCAGAACTTGAAGATGAGTGTATAATTAGGTCCTTCCTCTACCTTTCCCACTCCAGTCATACCCACCAAGACCATCACATGACACCAAATTTGTGGAAGTGGATGTTTCTACAGGCACAATCCTTCTTGTGCTTTCTTTGTTCTTGTAGTCTTAGAGCTTTGCATTCTTTAGCAAAATATCCCTTCTTGTGGCAGTTGTAGCACTCCACTTTGGACTTATCAAAGCCAACAGACTCATTGCCATTGATAGTAAGCTTCCTACCCGTATTCTTCAAAAACTTTCTAGCCCTCATAGTCAACATAGCCATTTGCCATCTCAAATCCATCTCTTCCAAATCATCTAGATGGATTTGTTGCAAGTCCTCATGTGCAAGTTGAGGATTATTTGGTTGACTAGCAAGTAATGCACAAATAACAGCATCACTCAAGTTGTCAATATTAGAAGCAGTAACTTGAGTATTAGCAGCAGAAACTCCATTAGCAGTATTAATTGCTTGAGCAGTACTAACTACTCCATTAGTGTTGCTATTGTTGTTATTTGAAGAGGACATAAAAGCCATGTTATGTGTGCTTGAACTTGAACTAGACATCCCTTTGACTTCTGGTTCATACACCTTAAGGTTGTTGTAGAGATCATCCATGCTCATTGTATCCAAATCAGTTTTAAAAACAAAATATAAAATTATAAAACCTATAAAAGCAAAATATAAAATCAAAAAATTTCAAAAATACCAAAAACAATCTTCTCCGACATGTCTCTCGACAATCGATAACATTTACGCACATAGAAAATGTTGATTAATATTGACACGTGTGTGTAAATGAAGTTCGAGCGAGAGTTTCAAAAAGTTTCAAAACATGTCTCTTCAATTTTTCTCTATGACTTCTAAGTAAATGTCAGCTTAGGATTCGGTCTCCAAAGAAAGGAAAATGCTCATTTATGTACATTTATCCTAAACAACGGGAAGTTCACATCTTCTCGGTCTTGAGCAATGTCATACAAACATTCCAAGTTTGTGACTGCTCAAGAGAAGCACCAAGGAAATGATAATTAATAAGATAAATATAAAATCATTTTCCTGTTGAGCCTAATTTTTTAAGATATTTTCAAAACAAAAATTCAAATTCTTTCAAAATTGTGTGCTCAACAAACTCCCACTCCTAGTTTTTCACTCTAATCTTTTATTTAGAGGGAGTATAATAATAAGATTCCTTCAGCATGCACTCCTGCTCTCCCAATACTTAGTTAGACTCATGTGAATTACCGGACATTAACTTGTTGTTGTCCCAGTTGTAGAATACCTCTTGTTGGATCCCACTTTTATAGATCGAATTCCTTAAGCTTGTTTAAGGTTTAGTTGTATTAGATAAATCTAACACAACTATAGTAGAAACTTTGTGTGAATGTATTAAAGATTATGCAGAATCTATTCTTTAATATTAGAAGAATTTTTAATGAAATAGTAACATAAGATCACAATTCAATCAACAATAAAAGCTCTAATATTACTAAGAATAATACGAATACTCTCCTAGTATTAGGGTTACAAAACCTTGAAGTTATTAACTATACGACTTTGTATATTTTCCTAGATAGATAGATTCTGGTACATCTAACTGTATGCCCTAGGAGCTCCTTTTATACACCAAGGAGTCCTAGTCAATTTACAATATATTCCTAAGACTTAGAATATTATCTATGATCTATTCTATAAATAACTAATACTTATCACGTAAGTATCCCGTTAGATATGAAAATTGCTTGAGGATAAACAATATTTTATCTCCTGGATGTCGTGTCTCGACGAGAGATGAATTTGAAATCCACGAGAGTATTTTGTTTGATGCTTGAATATCGAATATTTTTTGTTTTTCGTTTTAAACTAAAAATTTAATAAAAATAAACTATATAAAAACTAGATAGCAAATAGCGAGCAATTAAACGAAGAACGATATATTA
>BQNB010073182.1:0-32195 GCA_026074375.1 Tanacetum coccineum
GTAAAAGATTAGAAGATCCATACCCTATATCATCCTCCATCCCAACCTTTGGTTTTGCTCGAATGAGGAAGCAAGCAATCATACATGTCTCATTTGTTGTTACAGATGTGTATGTGTAGTTTTGTCACCCTTGTTGGTGTAACACTTTTGGTAAAGATTGCATTCAGTGGATGATTCACCCCGTAAGCCTTTGTGTCAACCCATTTGCCTTTTTGAATAGTTGCATCTAGACTCTAGTGGTAGAGATTAGTATCCTTGCCAAGCTTATGATAGAATACTCGCCATGACTGAGTAGTTGAGTGATCACTAAAAATGAAACAAATAGATTAGTGACAGTATGAGTGTGATTCGTTTTTCCTTTTGTGAGGTGCTCGGTTTAGAATTTTCTAGCATAAGTGATTTTTAAATGCATATCTTCCATAATAACGTGGGAGATATCTTTTTTAGAATTATTTAAAAGGTTCTAATTGAGGGCAAGTAGAAGTCAAGTGGGGGGGTATTTGATAACATCTAATATTTAATACTTTTTGGTATCAAATTCTCACGTTGATTGCCTTGTTTTAATCATTTTTATATGAATTCGGTACTTAATTCGTTTATTTGGTGAATTCAGGTAATTAAAGGCATTGGAACTGAAAATGGTAAAAAATGGCCAAATTTAGTACCAATACTAATTAATTTAGTAGAGGTACTATAATTTTGAAGATAAATACGGATGGATATCAAGTGTAGAAGTAAAATCCAAATGAAGAATAGTATCACTACTATATTATTTAGTAGAGATACTATATTTTTAAACATTAATGTTGTCGAGTTGGAAGCTTAGAAGATATTACGGCGTAACATCCGGCAAGATTTACGCCGTAATCAATTATTAATTATGAAATTTTGGTGCTGACGAGGCATTACGGCGTAACGTCCCGCTGGAGTTACGCCGTAAAATATTATTATGGAAAAGATATTTATGCTGACTAAGGGTTACGGCGTAACGAGACTATTTAATTACGTCGTAACATATTCTTACACTACAAGCTAGAGAAAGCCACGTCAAAAGGTTTACGGCGTAACACATTCGGCGCGTTTACGCCGTAATGATGACTCGGACCAAGGACTAATTATGTGCAAAAGTCATTAAGTTTCATTGAAAATGTAACACCCCCAAAAATCACAACGCAATGGAATACCACTTTGGGGTGCTACTTCATAGCATAAAGTACAAGTTACAGAATACGACTCTAAGTGAGACGTTTTCTGTAATTTGTACTTTATGCTATGAAATAGCACCCCAAAGTGGTATTCCGCTGCGTTGTGATTTTTGAGAGTGTTAAAGAGTGGTATCAGAGCTCAAGTTATAGCGAACTAGGTCGTTTTCAAAACCTGGACTATAACTATTTTTCAAAAAAATTTAAAGAGTCTTTCACCGTTGTCCGATATCTGCGCGCGCATACTTCCTGATCCCTTATAAGCTCTATTTTGCATCTCTACTACTATTACATGGATAATGAGTATTTAACGCTTGGCTATGATTTCGCTCTCTTACGTCTATCTTATGATCATTTATTATTTTACCTTATATCCGGTCAGTTATAATAATATTATCACTTCCAATTTTCGCGTCACAATAATTTTCTTTACTTCCTTGAGCGTTGATTCCCCCCACCCGGGTAACCCCCCCCCCCCCCCCCCCCCCGTGTGCCCCCCCCGCTATTATTTAAAGATACTATACATTACATGTATTTTTCTTTTGGACTCTTTTTTTTACGATTAACTTCAAACTTTTTCGCGACTTTACTTTATTCCCTTCTGGTGATATTGAAATTCAACGTAGTTTGTCAATTCCACTGATTATTTTACCATTCAGCTCTAAGTTTGAACACTCTTCCTATGTTTTTGAATCTCATATGTTGTTTCGTAATCCATCGTTTTGAAGTCTTCTAGTTGATGGGAGTGTGACTTCAACTTGTCACCTCGGATCGTGCCGTCTTTTGGCACTTACATTTGGAACGCGATTGAAAAACGTCTCATTATTCTTCTTGTTACTTCTTATGATTTTAAAGAATCATGCCACCAAGAAGACTCTTTCTTCTCAACATAACATTGTTTTGATCTCGTGTTTTGTTGTGACAATGCTTAGGTAGGCTAATTTATAATTATCTTATTGAAATGAATTGGGGCGCCTCTTCATTTGAATAAGAAAATTATAAATCGCCGAACCATAAATTTCTAAGTCTTATTTACATGGATTGGGACGCCTTTTGATGTAAATAACGATTTATAAATGAGTGGGCTTAAGTGTATGGCATTCGTACGAACAACTTTCTTTCGATTTGTAATCTGTTTGTACGAATAATTCATTTTCTTCGTTCATCTAATCATTATCGTTATTACCTTCATACGAATGAGTCTAAAGACTTCTTTCATTCGTAATTTGTTCATTTGATTATTTCTAAATGTATATCCGAAATGGCGTGCGTCTCTTATAACAAGTAATACATTCGTGCGAATCATTCATTGTCTTTATTTTTCTAATCGCTATCGTCATTGCTTTTGTATAAATGGCTATTTGAACTTCTTTCGACTCATAATTTGTTATATGGATTTTTCCGAATGTGTAGCGATCGTCGGAAACCATATGGAGATAAGTCGAATAGAGCACCAGGACGGCGCTCCCTTAAGGTGGGAAGGCTGTAACATCTCGTATTTTACGGCCAATAATTATTTGAGGATTGAAATGGTCATGAATACTTTATAACTCTTTAATTTATAACATTCATACATACATTTTGGGGAACATACAAGGATTGAAACAGTCATACATACTTTACAAAACTCTGGTTCAACATTTATACTTAAACAAACCTATGAACTCACCAACTTTATGTTGACACTTTTTAAGCATGTTTTTCTTAGGTGAATTAGATGCTTGGCTTAGGTAATGTGCATTGGAGTCAAAATAATTCAAGATTTCTTTTCAAACGACACAGTTAAAGGTCGTTCTCTCATGACTTGAGAAATGGTATTATGAAGTAACGCTCCCGGAAACATATTCTACTACGACCCATTTTTAGAGGTGTTACGACACCTGCTTTGTTCGTGATCTAGAGAGTTTTGATCTTCTTACGTTCTCAAGGGTTTTGATCTACTTACGTTCTCAAGACCAAATCCTGGTTATGGCATAGAAGGTTGTCTAACTTAAACTTCGGTACTATTAATGAACTGGCTAAACAAGGTCTCGTTAGAGGTTTGCCCAAATTGAAATATCAAAAAGACCAATTCTGTTCTACGTGTTCATTAGGGAAAAGCAAGAAACATACCCATAAGGCCAAATCTGAAAACAACATCCAAGAGAAATTATACCTGTTGCACATAGATCTTTGTGGTCTAATGCATGTTGAGAGTTTCAATAGGAAGAAGTATATTTTAGTCATCGTGGATGATTATTCGAGGTTCACATGGGTTAAATTTTTATGATCAAAGGATGAAACTCATGAGTTCGTAATCAAATTTCTGAAGCAAGTACAAGTTCGTCTCAATGCAACTGTCAGAAATATTTGAACACATAATGGCACAGAGTTTGTTAATCAGACACTGAAGACCTACTATGAAGATGTTGGGATTTCTCACCAAACATCAGTTGCGCGCACTCCATAACTAACATAGTTTTCGAAAGGTGAAACAAGACTTTAGTAGAAGCTACTCGTAATACGTTGATATTTTCAGAGGCACCATTATTTCTGTGGGTAGAAGCAGTTGAAACAGCTTGTTACACCCATAACCGATCCTTGACATGTTATCGTCTTAATAAAACACTATATGAACTATTACATGACAGAAAACAAGATTTAAAGACTTTCATATCTTTGGTGCCCTGTGTTATCCTACTAATGACAGTGAAGATCTGGGAAAGCTAAAACCAAAAGCTAATATTGGCATTTTCATTTTCTATTCTCCCGCAAAGAAAGCATACTGAATCTATAATAAACGGACAAGATTGATCATGAAAACCATTGATGTCGAATTTGATGAGCTGACAACAATGGCTTCTAAAAAATTTGGTTTAGGACCTGAGCTTCAACTTATGACTCTTGGCTCCATTAGTTCAGGACTCGTGCAAAACCCATCTTCCTCAACACCAGTATGTTCCACCATCAAATAAAGACTGGGATATCCTGTTTTAACCGATGTTTGATGAATACTTTCAGCCATCGCCAAGTGTTGTATCTTGTGTGCTTCCAATTGTTACCCCAATTCTTGTTGATACAACTGGTACACCTTCATCAACCTCAATTAATCAAGATGCACCATCTGCTAGTACTTCACTAACTATACATGAAACCAAATCTCTAGTCATTCACCCAGGTGTTAAAGAACAGATACAAGAAACAAAAATGCATAGTTTGATAATGATCCCTTCTAAAATATCTTCACTCCAAAACCAAGCTCTGAAGAATCATCTTTAAGGGATGTCATTCCATCAAACTTGCATCCAGTCAACTAACCATTTCAACATCTTAGCAAATGGACAAAGAATCAACCATTGGACAGTGTTATTGGCAATCCTTCTTGACTCGTCTCAACAAGACACTAACTATAAACTGATGCTGTGTGGTGCTATTTTGATTCTTTCATCACTTCAGTCGAACCAAAGAATTACAAAGAAGCGTTAAAAGAAGCTTGCTATATTAAAGCCATGTAAGAAGAAATTCATGAATTTGAATGACTGCAAGTATGAGAGCTAGTACCTCATCAAGATTATATAATGCTAATTAACCTTAAGTGGATCTTCAAGGTTAAGTTAAATGAATTTGGGGGCGTATTGAAAAACAAGGCTAGGTTGGTAGCTAAGGGTTAACGTCAAGAGGAATGAATCGAATTTAAAGAATCATTTGCACCAGTTGCACAGATAGAGGCCATCAGAATCTTCATAGACAATGTCGCCTACAAGAATAGGACAGTCTACCAAATGGATGTCAAAACTGCATTTTTGAACGGTGTGCTACGAGAAGAGGTCTATGTGAGTCAACCGAAGGGTTTTGTAGATCAAGGTCATCCAAACCACATATACATACTGAAGAAGGCTCTTTATGGGTTAAAGCAGGCTCTACGCATTTGGTATGATTTGCTGTCAAAGTTTCTACTCACCCAAAAGTTCTCAAAAGGTGTTGTCGGTCCTACATTGTTCACAAAGAAAGAAGGAAAAGATATCCTACTAGTACAAATCTACATAGACGATATTATGTTTGCTTATACTAATCCTGATCTTTGTGACACATTTGAAAATATAATGAGTTCAAAATTTAAGATGTCAATGATGGGCAAAATGTCTTTCTTTCTTGACTTACAAATTTCTCAAAGTCCCAAAGGCATCTTTATTAATCAATCAAAATATGATCTTGAAATAATTAAAAAATACGGTATGGAATCTAGTGACCCGGTTGATACTCTAATGGTGGAGAGAACCAAACTGGATGAAGATATACAAGGGATACCAGTTGACCCTACTCATTATCGTGATATGCTCGGCTCTCTTATGTATCTTACATCTAGTAGACCTGACCTAGTATTTTCAGTCTACAAGTGTGCCTAGTATTAGGCAAAGCTTACCGAAAAGCATTTAACTGCAGTAAAATAGGTCTTTCGATACCTTAATGGAACCATCAATATGGGTCTTTGGTATTCGAATGATACCGGAATTACACTAACAGCTTATGCAGAAGCTGATCATAACGGGTGTTGATATGTGTTTAATCACATATTATTTTTCCTTAATAAAATGAGCTTAAAAGACCAAAAATACATGAAAAATACATTGTATACGTTCGTATTGTGAATTGTGTCTTGCAGGTAATAGATATATCATAAATGGACAAAAAGGAAGCCAAAACGGACAAAACCGGGCATGAGATTGGAATAGTGCAAGAAAACAAAGCTGAAGGCATATTCACTAATGTGCCAACTCGTACCCGTTTAACGGGTCGTGTCAGCCCATTAATGATATTAAACCTTAAGCCTAAAAAATATAATCCTAAGCCTTATAAAACCAAATCCAACCCATTATACAATTTCTTGCCCAAGAAATATAACAAAGGCCCAATACCCAAGTCTGAGTCCAAGTCAAAATCATAAAGCCGGGTTAAATTTACTATTTACTGTCTCTTTTCCTTCCCCATTCTACAACAACAACGCACACATGGTAAATTCTCTCAACTCTCACATGCTCAAAGTGCTTCTAGAAGACCATGCCTGGCAACTTCTAACACCACTTATGCCACGTTGGCGATCCTAAGCACTCTGATTGGTTAAAGATGCGTGGCTATATGATCAAGGGATCAGATTGGATTGGTATGATCTAAGGGTCAAGAGTAAAGGATTAGAGACGCTCCTAGAGGTTCTGGATCCTTCTCTTACAGGCTATAAATAGAGGCCCTCACTCACATAGAGAAACATCTAGCTTAGTATAGTTTTAGTAGCTTATTAGTAGCTTATTGTAATTTTAGCATATTGTCATTTTAATTTTTGCTTTAAAAAGTTGTAATCTCTTTGAATATTAATAAAATTTAATTTTAGTTAATTGTGCTTCTTAAATTCTGTTTTTACTATGATGCAAATATGGTTAAAATGTTTAAAGTTAAGCTAATAAGTTCAAAATAAGCTCATTACTATTTAAGCTATCACTTATTAAGTTAAGCTTATTTTAAGCTTCACTGAATAAGCTCTTCACTCAAACAGTCATAAAAGGGTATAATAAGCTTTTGGATGATAAGCCTAATTTGGAAGGGCTTACTGGACTTTACCAGCTTGTTTTTAACAAGCTGGAGCTTGTAGATAAGCTCCTTTGAGCATTTTTGATCCTCGTTGAGCTAGGATCAAGGTACTTTTTCTTTTACTCTTTTAAAGCTTAAATAACTGTTTAGCTTATCTTATTACTTAATTCTTGCTTATTGCTACTTATTTATGCTTATTCAGTCTTATAATAGCTTAGTTTGTCTATTCTTTAGTTTAAAATTGGTTTAGTTTAAGTTTTAGTTAAAACTGCTCATTTAAGTAGTCATAATAGCTTAATATTGCAGCTTATAATTCAGTGCTTATTTGCTTAAGATTTTTGCTTATTTGGCATCTAATATCATTAAGCTCAATCTGTTTTCATAAAAAGAAGCTTTTCACAATCTGTTTTAGCTTAAAAATGATAATACAAGTATTAAAGGGGTGTTTGGCATAAGCAGTTTTAACTTAAGTTAAGACTGCTTGTGGTTCTTTTAGGATTAAGTCAGTTTTAATTAGCTCTTATTAAGTCTAAATGATAATTTTCATAGGCTGGGAGTAAGTTTTGGTTAGATTTAAAGTTAGTTTAGTAAAATCTCAAAATCTGCTAGTTTTAAGTTTCTAAATTTGCTTATAGATTGAATTCTTAAAAAGTATGCTTAAGTTGTGTCTTTGTGCTTAAAATGAACTACAAATGCATTATCACAAACCTGTTTTGAGTTGTTTTTCTTTGGAAAAGTCAATTAAGCATTCTACTTGTCTAAATGGGTTGAAATCTCTTTTTACCCGATTTGGAACTCCTCGTGCTATAATTAGTGATCGCGGTACTCATTTTTGCAATGACCAATTCAAAAAGGTCATGCTTAAGTATGGAGTTACCCACCATCTTTCTACCGCGTATCATCCACAAACGAGTGGACAAGTGGAGGTTTCAAATCGTGGTTTGAAACGTATTTTAGAAAGGACCATAGGCGAAAATCATGCTTCATGGTTCGATAAGTTAGATGATGCTTTATGGGCCTTCCGTATCGCATTCAAGACACCCATCGGGTGCACTCCTTATAAGCTTGTGTACGCAAAGGCTTGTCATCTTCCTATCGAACTTAAACATAAGGCCTATTAGGCCTTGAAGCATTGTAATTTTGACTTTAAGACTGCGGGTGATCACCGAAAAGTTCAAATGAATGAATTAAATGAACTCCGGGATCAAGCTTACGAGAACTCTTTAATCTACAAAGAGAAAACGAAGAAGATTCATGACTCCAAGATTAAGAACCGTGTTTTCAACATTGGTGAACGAGTTCTTCTCTTCAATTCTCGATTAAAGATTTTCTCGGGCAAGCTCAAAACCCGTTGGACCGGACCGTTCACCGTTGCTCAAGTTTTCCCTTATGGAACCGTCGAGTTATCTCAAACCGACGGACCAAACTTCAAGGTGAACGGTCATAGACTTAAGCATTATTTTGGAGGGGATATACCATCGATGGTTATCCCGGACCTCCAAACCTTCCCCATGGACAACTAAATTCGGGGTCGAGTCAGGCTTATGACTTGGTTAACAAAAACAAGCGCTTCGTGGGTGGCAACCCATGCTTATCCCTAGTAGTAGTATATTAGTATAATATTTATTAATAAGTGTGATGTGAGGAGGCTCGCCTCTTCCTTTCTCGTGTTTCGTGTTTTGTGTTTTATGTCCAGGATTGCCCGGATTATGAAGACTCTCGTGCTCGTGGTTTTGTCCATCGTTCACTCGATCTTTAAATAAGAATTAAATGATTAAGAATTTAAGAAATAAGAATTAAACATTTTTTGGTAATTTACCCAATCCCCAAGTTATTTAGAGATGACGTTCTCGATATAAGTGTTATTAATGTTTTAAACACACATATTAAATAAAATAAGTTTTACATAAAATTTTATTTTTCGTCTTTTAGTCGAAAATCAAAATAATATTTTATTATTTTGTCTTTTGTCGAGTTTTTGGAAAATAACTAGTATTATGTTTTATAAGTATGTAATTTAGTTCATTTATTTAATTCAAACATCATGTTATTAATTAGCAACGTACTTTCAAAAATTTCCACATCTTACCAAGATGGTGGTTTTAATATCATTCTTACCTTCCTAACTTGTTTGTACCGGTAAATATTACACATGTAATTATCATAATTTCCAAGTCATTTTTTTTACGTGACGTTGACTATCGTTGACTTTTCCACCTCACCATTGGGGCTTGTAACCCGTTTCTCCCAACGACTAAAATTACCCGAGTTATAATAGCCCATTTCTCCTAACGGCTAAAATTACCCATTACCCACCTTATATAAATAACGTATAATTAAGGTTTTAACCCTAAATTCAATTCACCAATGGCTTCATCTTCATCCTCCTCCTTTCAAGTCTTAAACCACCAGCTTTGTTACTGTGATCTTCTGGTTAGGGTTTTAACCTCTAAGAAACCCACCAACCCCTGCTAGGTGCTTTATTGTTTTTCAAAATTGAAATGTAAGTGTTTGTACTATTGTGTGTTTAGGTTTGTGTTATGAAGCTTATTTAACCTAAACCTTTATGTTTCAGAAACCAAATGCTATGAAGAAATGTAGGCTATGGAACTGGTTTGATAAAGAACTTAAATCTGATTGGTATAGGATTCAGTTGAATGAGATGTATTATTTGCTGAATCCCAATCAAATGTGTCTTCTAGAAAATGAAATAAGACTTATGGATCATGGTCGGCTCACATACCGATGTGACAGTCGTTTAAAGGGTGGAGGTATGAATAAAAAATAAAAACTGTGGGCTGATAAAGGTTTACTGTCTCTGGTCGGTTTGCTGCCGATGTGGCAGTCTTCAAGATAAGGCACATAGTAATAATAATCCGAGACTGATAAAAGTTTGCTGCATCTGGTCGGTTCGCTGCCGATGTTTCAGCCTTATAAAGGTCGAGGAAATCACCGAGGTCGAAATAAGACTACTGGCTCTTGTCGGTTAGGACGCCCGATGTGTCCGTTGTTTAAAGGACTGAGGTTTAATAATGTTGCTCTAATAATAATAAGAATAAATCCAAATTTTAACTCCGGGGTTATCTAAAAAAGCCTCCATCTTCAGGCTCGTAGTTGAGTTGTTTCAGATGAAATAAAAAGGATAACTCCTAAATCATGCGAAATTATAACCTTAATGTGGACCTTATTCTCACCATATCGTCTCTTTAGGAAAGGATTTCAAACTAATTATGGTCTAAACCGGGTTTACTTTATTAAAATAAGGCCATAATTTATTTGTCACCAATAATAAGAATAAAATCCTTAGAGGACTTAGGAATAAGGGAGCGGAAAGTGGCTATGCGTACACAATTTTCATCTATGGGTAGTGTTAGCATCTTAACTTGTATTTAACAATAATTTTGTTTTTAAGCTTGGTTTGGGGCGGGTGAAAAATTGAGGATGATGAATTTATCCTTTTAATGTTTCTTGTTCCGTGATCCTTAAAGTTATGATATAAAAAAAATTAATAAAATATAATATATATATATATATATATATATATATATATATATATATATATATATATATATAATATAATATATATATATATATATATGTAAATAATGCTACTAATAGAGTGTTTGTATATTTATAAAAATAGTAAAACGGGGGCCTTTTAAAACTATTGATTTCATAATCTCCTTATATGAACACTAGCTACTTTTCGAGTTAATTAGTCTAGGGGGATAAAATTTTTAGTTTTTAAAGTGTGTTTAATGACATTGCGTGAGGACACGGCAATAGCTTAGTATGGGGGATTTTTGATATGTGTTTAATCACATATCATTTTTCCTTAATAAAATGAGCTTAAAAGACCAAAAATACATAAAAAAATACATTGTATACGTTTGTATTGTGAATTGTGTCTTGCAGGTAACGGATATATCATAAATGGACAAAAACGAAGCCAAAACGAACAAAACCGGGCACGAGATTGGAAGAGTGCAAGAAAACAAAGCCGAAGGCATATTCACTAATGGGCAAACTCATACCCATTTAATTGACCAGGTCAGAACATTAATGATTTTAAACCTTAAGCCTAAAAAATATAAACCTAAGCCTTATAAAACCAAATCCAACCCATTTTATAATTTCTGGCCCAAGAAATATAACAAAGGCCCAATACCCAAGTCTGAGTCCAAGTCAAAATCATAAAGTCGGGTCAAATTTACTGTTCAATGTCTCCTTTCCCTCCCCATTCTACAATAACAACGCACGCAGGATAAATTCTCTCAACTCTCACACGCTCAAAGTGCTTCTAGAAGACCATGCCTGACAAATTCTGACACAACTTATGCCGCGTTGGCGATCCTAAGCACTCTGATTGGTTAAAGATGCGTGGCTATATGATCAAGGACTCAGATTGGATTGGTCTGATCTAAGGATCAAGAGTAAAGGATTAGAGACGCTCCTAGATGTTTTGGATCCTTCTCTTGCAGGCTATAAATAGAGGCCCTCACTCATACAAAGAAACATCTAGCTTAGTATAGTTTTAGTAGCTTATTAGTAGCTTATTGTAATTTTCAGCTTATTGTCATTTTAATTTCTGCTTTAAAAAGTTGTAATCTCTTTAAATATTAATAAAATTTAGTTTTAGTTAATTGTGCTTCTTAAATTCTGTTTTTACTATGATGCAAATACGGTTAAAAATGTTTAAAGTTAAGCTAATAAGCTCAAAATAAGCTCATTACTATTGCTTAATCACATATCATTATTCCTTATTAAAATGAGCTTAAAGACCAAAAATACATGAAAAATGCATTGTATATGTGTCTTTTGTGATTTGTATTGTGCAGGTAATGGATATATCAAAAATGCACAAAAACAAAGCAAAACAGACAAAACCCAAGCACGAGATTGGAAGAGTGCAAGACATCAAAGTCGAAAGCCTATACATCCTTAATAGGCCAACCCGTACCCATTTTATTGGGCTGGGTCATCCCATTAACTTTGTATCTACACTAATCCAAGCCTAAAAATATAACAAAAATACAAATCCAAATCCCTTTATCCCATATCATTTCCTGGCCCAAATTTATAACCCAAGCCCAAAACCATTTCTCGAGTCCAAAATCTTATAAACACGGTTCAAACACACTGTCAAAATTACTATTCATCATCTCTCTTTCCCTCTCTTTTTTCACTTTCACCCTACTAGGATAACACAGGGTAAACAATACCTCTCTCACTCGTTCCCCATCTTTTAGAAGACCTAAGCCTGACAATGTCTGACAACACTTAAGCCACGCTGGCAATCCCCAGCATTCCTATTGGATAAGGAGATGTGGTGTTGATCTAAGGGTGGATTAATGATTAAATATGAATCAAAGGCTAGGATTTGATGAAATGGATGCGCTTATGCTTCTGGATCCTTCTCTTGCAGGCTATAAATAGAGGCTCTCACTCACACAGATGATCATCTAGCTTAGTATAGTTTTAGTAGCTTATTAGTAGCTTATTGTAATTTTTAGCTTATTGTCATTTTAATTATGTAATTTCTGCTTTAAAAAGTTGTAATCTCTTTAAATATTAATAAAATTTAGTTTTAGTTAATTGTGCTTCTTAAAATCTGTTTTTACTATGATGCAAATATTGTTAAAAATGTTTAAAGTTAAGCTAATAAGCTCAAAATAAGCTCATTACTATTTAAGCTATAACTTATTAAGTTAAGCTTATTTTAAGCTGAACTGAATAAGCTCTTCACTCAAACAGTCATAAAAGGGTATAATAAGCTTTTGGATGATAAGCTAGATTTAGAAGGGCTTATTGGACTTTACCAGCTTCTTTTTAACAAGCTGGAACTTGTAGATAAGCTCCTTTGAGCATTTTTGATCCTTGTTGAGCTAGGATCAAGGTACTTCTTCTTTTACTCTTTTAAAACTTAAATAAATGTTTAGCTTATCTTATTGATTAATTCTTGCTTATTGCTACTTATTTATGCTTATTCAGTCTTATAATAGCTTAATTTGTCTAGTCTTTAGTTTAAAATTGGTTTAGTTTAAGTTTTAGTTAAAACTGCTCATTTAAGTAGTCATAATAGCTTAATATTGCAGCTTATAATTCAATGCTTATTTGCTTAAGATTTTTGCTTTTTTGGCATCTAATATCATTAAGCTCAATCTATTTTCATAAAAAGAAGCATTTCACAATATGTTTTAGCTTAAAAATGATAATACAAGTTTTAAAGGGGTGTTTGGCATAAACAGTTTTAACTTAAGTTAAGCCTCCTTGTGGTTCTTTAGGATTAAGTCAGTTTTAATGAGCTCTTATTAAGTCTAAATGATTATTTTCATAGGCTAGGAGTAAGTTTTGGTTAGATTTAATGTTAGTTAAGTAAAATCTCAAAATCTACAAGTTTTAAGTTTCTAAATTTGCTTATAGATTAAATTCTTAAAAAAGTATGCTTAAGTTGTGTCTTTGTGCTTAACTACAAATGCATTATTACAAACCTGTTTTGAGTTGTTTTTCTTTGGAAAAGTCAATTAAGCATTCTAGTCAAAAGAACAGTCAATGTTCGTAAGAGTCTAGTTATGCAGATCATTTAAGGTAAATTTATAGGTTAATTTAGGAATAGTTTGGTTAGAGTTAGCTTATTATATTTTGATCATAATCTATTTTAAGCTTTTAGATTGTTAAAGTCAGTTTAGGGTCTTAAAAATTTGAGTTTCTTTAGTAATTTAGCACAAAAAGTAAAAAAAAGAGCCAAGTATGCAGTCTATTTAACCTAGGATTTTAGCTTATTTAGTTGCTTATTTAGCTTAAATCTAGTTTATATTGGCTTATTGAGTTATGTTCCTTATCTGTTTTAAGTTTTTGTTCTTAAATTTTGCTTATTGAGTCTTATTTTTAAGTTTAAAATCTCTCTTAAATGTCAAAAAGTCAAAAATATTAGCTTAGTATTTCACTTTTAAGTCTTCTTTTCTAGCATAATTTTTTAGTCAAATTACCAGAGTTTAGCTTATTTGTGTTCTTCTAGTACTAGTTTCAATCTGTTTTAGGTTATTTAGCTTTTTCTTTTGGCTTATTTAGCTTTAAACTTAGCTTAAAATTTTGCAAAAAGCCCTTTAAGTCCTTTTTGTGTATGTTGTTTTAAATACATTTGTTTGCTTTTCTGCTTATGTTATTTTGCTTATTTTGAGTCCTTAGTGCTTATTTAGGTGAAAGTCTAGGTTCTGTTTTAGCTTATTTGACTTTTCTTTTGCTTATTGTGACTTAAAAAAGCCAAACACTTACTAAATTACTTAGACAGTCTTAAGCTTAAACTATCACTTTCAAATAGTTTTTTCTGGCTTATTTATAAGCTTTGTTAAAAAGTCCTTTTATAAAAGTTGCTTATTTTTGTTTGTAATTTAGCTTTTCAAAAAAAATGTTTTTACTAAAAAGGAAGTCACGCGGATCGAACCTGTGACCTCCCCTTCACAACACACACTAACTACCAACGCGCCCTTTGGTCTTTTTAATTAGACTCTTGCTTTATTAATTTCTTAAATGCATCTTAGTTTTAGCTTATCAGCTTATTTTAATATTAGCAGCTTATTGGGATAAGCTGTAAACTTTCTTTTTCTTCCTAAACCTTTGTTATTCATTCTAGTATTTTTCATATTTTTTTAGAATTTTCAGTTTTCATTTAATATTTTTAATTGAATTTTTAGTTTAAAAAGATTTAAAATTAGTTTTAAAAATAATTAAAATACAAAAAAATATAATTTCTATTTTTAAAAATTAGTTTTATCATTTTAGTTTAAGAAATTTGCATTTTGAATTTTTAGGGTCTTATTTGGTTATTTAAGTTTGTTTTAAATCGCTTTAAATGTCATTTAGAATTTTTAGTTGCTTTTATTTTTTAGTTTAGCGTACCTTTATATGCTTTCTCTTTGCGTTAGTTGATTTAGAAACCAAATCCAAAATATTGATTATTCAAGCACGCGATCACGAACCGAAACAAGGTTTTCAATTCACACTTCGTCGGGATACGACATCCGGGAGATTTAATATTGTTTGTCCTCAAGCAATTTTTATCAAACGGGATACTCACTACACTATTACTAATTTGAGATATCTAGGATATATAATATATTTTATATAGACTAATTTGATCGAATCAGGTGTCAAGACACTAGAAGAAGTACATATGGTAGTGCATAGTTCTTGGACGATAGATTAGTCAGCTTGTCTTCAAAGAAATAGAAGAGCACTGCTATCTCAACTATAGAGGCAGAATACATTGCCCAATCTGGATGATGTACCCAAATCTTATGTATGCGATCACAGTTGACAGATTATAGGTTTGCATTCAATAAAATATCTTTGTGTTGTAATAACAAAAGTGCTATTGCTCTATGCTCCAACAATGTCCAGCACTCAAGATCTAAACACATCGATGTTAGATATCATTTCATTAAAGAGCAAGTGGAGAATGGTGTGGTTGAGTTCTATTTTGTCAAGACGGAATATCAGCTGACGGACATATTCACCAAAGCATTGGCCAGGGTAAGATTTGAATTTCTATTCAGCTGGCTTGGGATGCAGAGTATGACTCCGGAAACGCTTAAACGTCTTATGTAAATAATTAATCAAACAAAAATACAGAAAGATTTTCCATTTTTAGAAATTTTTATAAAAAGAAAATACAAAAATACAAAACAACAAAAAGCAAATACAAAATATGCTTCTTGACACGTCTTTTGAAATTGATAATATTTAAGGCCTTTGAAATGCCATTCAATAATGACACGGGCTATAATTAAAGTTCAAGAAGTTAAAAATGTTTTCAAAACATGTCAATGGTTTACAATTATTTCAGATTGTAACCCAATTATCATTTTAGACTGATAACATCAAATATTTAATACTTTTACATATCAAATTCCCGCATTTATTGCCTTGCTTTAATCGTTTTTATATGAATTCGGTACTTAATTCGTTTATATTTCAAAATCAGGTAATTAAAGGCATTGGAACGGAAAAAGGCTAGAGATGGCCAAAAATAGTACTCATACTAATTTATTTAGTAGAGGTACTAAATTCATTGGATGGCTAATATATTTCTCCAGGAAGCAGCTTATGAGCCAAGTGAGAAATACTACCACTACTATATTATTTAGTAGGGGTACTGTATTTTTATAGAAGAACGAAATCGAATAAATGCAAGCTTAGAAGAATTACTGCGTAACCGTCCCGCAGGAGTTACGCCGTAATTAATTATTAATAAAGAAGATATTGATGCTGACTAAGGGTTACGGCGTAACGGGTCGATGTAATTACGTCGTAACCTATTTTAATAATGAATGATGGAATGATGCGTTAGAAAGATTACGGTGTAACCCGGTCGGTGTAGTTACGCCGTAATGATGACTCATCACAGGGACTAAAGTTGCGCAGTAATTATGAAGTTTCAATAAGTAATTACAATTTTAAGAAAGTCTAGGGGCTGAATTCATTCAAGTCATAAAGGTTTCATTCAATTCATTAATCTCATACTCGGTGGTTTTAGCCGCAACTAAGAAAAGGGGATAAAGAGCACTAATTTCGCGCAACTTGTAATTATACTTAAACTTTTTGTGGTTAATTTAATACTGTTATTTTGACTTATTAGATCTAGCAATATAATCGTTGATGTTATTTTTATTTGTTGAGCTTTATTATTTGTTCCTGGTGTTTAATTATTTAATTATCTTTTTGATTATTATTATATGATCCTTATCGTCTTGTTACGCCTTTATTAATTTATGTAGTGCGCTTTGAAATCCTTGCATTCATATCAAAGTATTAATATGAGGTGGACTATACACTAGGGCCCTCTTAACCCTTGCGCACACGACTGACTGCAGGGTGACCAATACTTGTAGTTGTTTGACCTATACCCATGAAGCGAGCCCTTAGCATTAATTCCTCGTTAGGAGTGCGAGCTAATATGAGACCACCTGTTAGAGTAAAGCGTATCTCACAAGTTAAATGGAAATCTTATTAACTATTGACTGAGAATAGGTTAATTCTCCCTACGAGTCCATTCCAATCAGTAGACATATGTTAGGTTTCAAGTACAAAATTGGACCTAATGATTTTAGACCCCGTCTAAGGTTGCGATCAGACATTGCATACGAGATCATAATTAAATGCGTTCATCATTCCTAGTTGTCTGCCACTATACTAATTTCCTTTTCTATAGTAAGGCTTACCACCTAATAATCCTAAAATAATCTCAAAACTCCAAAATGATTTCTTTACTGCTTTCTTAGGTAGTATAATAAAAAAATCAAACAAGAGAGACACAAACCGTTCTTTGGATTGACACCCATACTTACCAATCACTACACTATACACGATAGGGTACACTGCTCATTAGTGCGTAGGAATAGTCGAGGTAGTTTGGGTTTTATAAATGTAAAACCTGACGTAGTTTTTATTAAAAGAAATTACGTATCAAGTTTTTTGCCGTCGTTGCCAGAGAACGGTTTTTGTAGTTTTTGATTGTTTGATTGTTGTGTATGTTTGTGTGTGCTTGACATTGTATTCTTCACCTATTTCTGAATGCTTGTGTGTTTGTTTTGTGTGAAATAAAAAAATAATACAAAATTCGTCTCAGACTTGATTATGGCGTAACTTGGTAATGCTTATTGCGACATATCTCTTAACTACGTCTGGGACACAAAAAATAGTTTGGGCTTTGCTTGAACCTTTAAAAATATTTTCTAATGTTGCTTGTATCTAAATATTGAGCCTTCCAACCTCGATGTTTTTATTCATGTGGTATTCATGAGTCAAGTATTTTCCATTAATGTGTGCTCTTTTTCTTTTGCTCAGTTTAATTACACATTTAATGCACAGGGTTTGTTAGTGTGCAGGTTGAGCAATTATTAACAAGTTAAGGAGATAAGAGGATTAGTTTTGTTCATTTCCTTTTGGCATTTAGTTGGTTTTGTATGTTTCTTACTTGATTTTGCAGGTTCTCACAACAAGGGGATGGAATTTGAGGTCTCATCGACTCGTGTTATGTGGTAAACTGGTTGCTGAAATACAACAACTTACGGGTAACTCTAATAGTTGCGATGTAATTAATGTTGTTACGGCGTTATCCTTTCTACGGTTATGCCGTAAATGGATATAAGTTTTCAAATTTTACAAACCACATAATTACGACGTAACTCATTTAATGGTTTCATCGTAATCCCTTCTTGCAAATCATTAAATGTTTGAAATTTTCATAAAAGCTTGTACATTTGGTAAATAAACTTTGTGGGGTAGATTCGCTGGAAACCCTCACGAGACTTCACTCGTCCACTTGGGCCACCAAGGGGTTTAAAAGGCTTGTTGCATACGATAAATGCAACCGTGATTCCTACGAAAGTGAGTTAGGTTTATTCTGTATAGTTTTGTATATTTTGTGCTATGGTGCTTTTTATATAGGTTTATTCTTTTGGTATTAGTCTTTCTTGCAACTATACAGGTAATGCATATGGAGTGGTGCTATGATTCTAATCAAGCTACAAGGAAGCATCCCGAACCGGTCTAGTCAGATGCTTTATAGGCTTTTAATGGTGCTTGTGATAGTGGATGTTACTCGAGAAAGCAGACTTAGAGCATGGCTCTGAGCATGCTGTCTCTTCATCTTACCGAGCAAATCTAGGGGAGTGATATGTTCTATTTCCAACCCTTCCTATTTCAATTTTATATACTTAAGTTTGACTTAATTGGGGGAAGGGATTAGAAATAAACATCCATTTGATTATACTTGCCTTATTTTTCTAGTTTTTTTCTGAAAAATGTTTCATTAATAAAATTTTGACATGTTTTCCATTACTTAACTAGTTAAAACTTTACTGAGCACACCCTAACTTATAATATGAGTGCGCCGGTGGCTGTAGTAGACTTTTAAACTTGGCCTGGTTTTTTTTTGAAGACCACCATAATAAGAATTGCACCTAGTGTAATCGGTGTAGCTGTGATTTAAGGCAAATTTTAGGATTAACCCCAAATAGCCTATATATGTTTGTGTATATTGACTTCTTACACTGATTAGTTAATCCCCATGTTAAACCCTTTGTTGCACTCATCTTTAGTGCAAGATACCCCTAGTACAACATGTTAAGCCATTCCTTATGTTTAACCCAATATAGGTTGTTTCGTTACACCAATCTCCTAGCCTACCCTGTAGTTTCTTAGTCCATGATCGGGGAATTGCTGGTTTATTTTGGTTTCACTGGTGAAAGTCGCGGGTTAGGATAGAGAGTATGTGAAGAAAGTCGGGTTCTGAAGACAGTTAATCTCAAGTGGGGGGATACTCATGTATATATGTGTCTGTATTGTAATTTCCATTTCATTGTACCCTTGTCTTGCATCAAAAAACAAAAAAAGGAGAATAAAAAGCATGCAAGCAAGTGTTTATTATAGCTGATAAAAAATTATAAATCAACTTATATGTCGTAGTGTGGTAGCATTCCCGCCTTGTTCAGCTGGCGATGATTACCTGTCTTTGTAAAACGGGTATTTCTTATAAACCCATGTCATTTCTATCTTTCTTTTCTATTTTAAAGTCTATATTTGTACAATGTGGGAATTGTACATCTCAAGTAGGGGGGAAGGGAGATAGAAATGAGTTATTTGGTTAAGATTATGTGCTAATTTTCCCATTAATTTTAAAAAATTTAGCACATAATTTTTTTTCATTGATGATGAAAGCCGAGTTAATGCGTCTTTCTTGCCTAGTTTATGGTGATTATGAGGCATTACACTACATTTCATATGCATTAACTCGTGTATTATGAAGACCCTTTAACTTTTGACCCCCGTTTTTACCTTACGAGGAGATTGTGGACTTAGGAAACTACTTATTTTATGTTTTTACTTAACAACAATTAAATGTGCATCCCATATCTTTATCCTACCCTGTATCATTCTCCATCCTAACCTTTAGTTTTGCTCAAAAGATGGAGTGAGCAATCATACATGTCTCATCCGTCGTTACAGATGTGTATGTGTGGTTTCGTCACCCTTGTTGGCGTAACGCTTTTGGTTACGATTGTATTAAAAGAATGATTTACCCCCTAATCCTTTTTGTTATGTCAACCCATTTGCCTCTTTGAACAGTTATATCTAGACTCTAGTGGTGGAGATAAGTATCCTTACCAAGCTTATGATAGAATACTCGCCATGACTAAGCAGTTGAGTGATAACCAAAAATGAAACACATAGATTAGTGAGGGTATAAGTGTGATTCATTTTTCCTTTCGTAAGGTGCTCGGTTTGAAATTTTCTAGCATAGGTAATTTTTAAACTCATATGTTCCTGGATAACTTGGGAGATATCTTTTTGAGAATTATTTAAAAGGTTCTACTTGAGGGCAAGTAAAAGTCAAGTGGGGGAATATTTGATAACATCAAATATTTAATACTTTTACATATCAAATTCTCGCGTTTATTGTCTTTCTTTATATCGTTTTTATATAAATTTAGTACTTAATTCTTTTATATTTTGAAATCAAATAATTAAAGGAATTGGAACGGAAAAAGACAAGAAATGGCCAAAAATAGTATTAATACTAATTTGTTTAGTAGAGGTATAAAATCATTGGAGGGCTACTATATTTTTCCAGGAAGCAACTTATAAGGCAAGTGAAGAATAGTACCACTACTATATTATTTAGTAGGGGTACTATATTTTTATAAAAGAACGAGATCGAAGAATTGCAAGCTTAGAA
Source organism: Tanacetum coccineum (assembly GCA_026074375.1). Taxonomy (NCBI): domain Eukaryota; kingdom Viridiplantae; phylum Streptophyta; class Magnoliopsida; order Asterales; family Asteraceae; genus Tanacetum; species Tanacetum coccineum. The sequence continues at coordinate 20,503 of BQNB010073182.1, forward strand.
AAATTATGGCGTAACCGTCCCGTAAGAGTTACACCGTAATTAATTATTAATAAATAAGATATTGATGCTGACTAAGGGTTAAGGTGTAATGGGTCAATGTAATTATGTCGTAACCTATTGTAATACTGAATGATGAAATGTTACGTCAGAAAGATTACGGCGTAACCCAGTCGGTGCAGTTACCCCGTAATGATGACTCGTCACAGGGACTAAAGTTGCGCAGTAATTATGAAGTTTCAATAAGTAATTACAATTTCAAGAAAGACCACCATAATAAGAATTGCACCTAGTGTAATCGGTGTAGCTGTGATTTAAGGCAAATTTTAGGATTAACCCCAAATAGCCTATATATGTTTGTGTATATTGACCGCAACTAAGAAAAGGCGATAAAGAAGGCTTCGAACAGTGGTATAGGGCAAACCCTTCAGGGTTTGTCATGATGTTCGACTAGGGGATTGAGAGCACTAATTTCGCACAACTTGTAATTATACTTAAACTTTTTGTGGTCAATTTAATACTGTTATTTTGACTTATTGGATCTAGCAATATAGTCGTTGATGTTATTTTTATTTGTTGAGCTTTATTATTTGTTCCTGGCGTTTAATTATTTAATTATCTTTTTGATTATTATTATATGATCCTTATCGTCTTGTTACGCCTTTATTAATTTATGTAGTGCGCTTTGAAATCCTTGCATTCCTATCTAAGTATTAATATGAGGTGGACTATACACTAGGGTCGTCTTAACCCCTACGCACACAACTGACTGCAGGGTGACCAATACTTGTAGTTGTTCGACCTATACCCATGAAGCGAGCCCTTAGCATTAATTCCTCGTTAGGAGTGTGAGCTAATAGGAGACCACCTGTTAGAGTAAAGCATATCTCATAAGTTAAATGGAAATCTTATTAAATATTGACTGAGAATAGGTTAATTCTCCCTACGAGTCCATTCTAATAAGTAGACATAGGTTAGGTTTCAAGTACAAAATTAGACCTAATGATTTTAGATCCCATCTAAGGTTGCGATCAGACATTTCACATGAGATCATAATTAAACGCATTCATCCTTCCTAGTTGTCTGCCACTATACTAATTCCCTCTGCGACAGTAAGGCTTACCACCCAATAATCCTAAAATAATCTCAAAACTCCAAAATGCTTTCTTTACTGCTTTCTTAGGTAGAATAATAAAACAATCAGACAATTAGAGACACAAACCGTTTTTTGGATCGACACCCGTACTTACCAATCACTACACTATACAAGATAGGGTACACTACTCTTTAGTACGTAGGAATGGTCGAGGTAGTCAAGGTTTTATAAATGTAAAACCTGGCGTAGTTTTTATTAAAATAAACTACACATCATAGAGGCAAGTATATCATTAAAAAGATAACTTGACCTTTAAACGGGAAATTAAATTTTCTCAGGCATGAACTACTTGATGTTCATGAATAAGGTTTGTGTATACTTTTCTACACAACCCGTGCTCTCTCAATAAAATAAGTGTACGTGTCAGTGCATTTATTTTTCAAAAGAACAAAAATCTTCTCTCATAAGGTGAAAAGTGTTGTCTTTCAAAAAGAATCAGTGTTTTCAGTAATCACCAAAAGATTTAAAAGATAATTTGACCACTCAAACAAAGACTACAACTATTTCAATAGAAAACATGTCTTCGTTTGAGGGGAAGAAAGTGCAATCAAATAATCTTTTAAAACGGTCGTTCAGAATAAGTCACGGAAGAAAACGGATAAAGTTTTTGATAATGACAGATTATTATTTGAAGGGGAGTTAATTTATTTTATCTCTAAGGGATTTAGATGTCATCTATCATAAAATTTAAAGGCTTATATGCAATTTGTAGCTTAGTGTCTTTAAGCTAGGAAGTACATGGACCTAAGTTGTTAATTCCCATAGTTGCATATGCCTTAGGAAAAGTTGATTAGTCAAAGTGCAAAACACTTCAAAACTCAGGGACTGTTTTTTCCATTTTTTAAAAGTCAAACAATAAACACAAAAGAATGGGGCATTTTATTTATTTACAAAACTCAAAAACCCTTCTTTTCTCAAACCGCTTGAACCAAAGAACAAGAAATCAAGAAGTTGTTTTCATACAAAAGGTAAAACTAATCATGTGTTCATTATCATCTAAACAATGTAGGATTAAAAGGAATTAGGTTGCTTTGCATTTAATCACCCAAAATCATTTGATTTTGAATTACGGTTCTCGAAAATTAAATGTGTGTTTAAGGTTGATTAACTATAGGGTTAATGATCCCTTAGGTGTCCTTATGCTAGTGTTAATCTAGTTTTAAATGAATTAAACTCATGTGTATGATATGATTGATTCTTTGTGCGAATATGGCTCGATATCTGATAAGGTGTTATTATGAATGTGGGTTTGTGTTTTAGATACTCAATGTAAACCCTTAATGCCTTAGAAAAACTCTTGCTTGCATTTGGAAATCACAAAATCAAAATGGTTTGATTTATTTATGTGTCGCGGTTTGAGGATAAGAAAGTAAGCGAGTTATTGTGGTTTGAATAGCCTTAGGTTCATTTTCTTGCACTCTTGAATCACTCTTAGTGTGTTCAAACTCGAAACCAAGTGCATTGATCCCTTAGGATGCGAAATCTAGCCTCAAAACGATGTTTGTGTGTTGAAATGGCTTATTGTTTTTGAGTTAAATGAATGCCATGTTTAAACTTATCTTAGAAGGGATATGTGATTGTTAAAAAGTTGTAGTTTTGAGCTAATTAGGCTCGCGGTTTGAATTCTTGTTTTCAAGCGATTTGCCAGATTGTCCGGCGTGTTGATAATTAAAACGCGCGATTTGATCCCTAATGATCACGCGGTTTGATCTCTAAAAATCCCGCTGTTTGATTCATATAATCTTGCGGTTTAACAGTTTACATCCAGCGGTTTGACTCTTAGTCTTGCGGTTTAATAGGTTTTACTCCAGCGGTTTGACAGCTCTGTTTGACAGCCTTGCATAATTCCACTAGTTTGATCACGCAATTCCCCTGATTTTGAACTCAAAACCTTAATGGTTGATCAACCATATCGTAGCGTTAGACTAACTTTTGACCATTGCCAATTTAAACTCTGTTTAACGTGATTTGATCACAGTAATCTCCGCGGGTTAATCAATTAAGCACGCAGTTTGAAAGAATTTTCTAGAAACCACAAATCACGTGGTTTTGATTTCATGTCTCTCGCGTTTGACTGAATTTGATAGGTTTTTGACCGAACACCATTAGACCATTTTAACCATGGACTTTGATCATTGACTGTTAACTTTGACCTTTGACCAAAGTTTGACTTAACAATGTGAACTTTAAACGGATCAAACAACTTGTAAATAAAACAAACATCACTTAAAACTCAAAGGATAATCAATCAAATATGTGCCTTAATTGTCATATATATGAATTTAGATTGAAATTCTTAGCAGAATCAATGGCTGAACAATAACAAATTCAAAAACAAGATCGTCCTAATGAGGAACTGGTTCCAGTTACTGAACAAGTAAAGATCAGACTAAGCAACTACAGAATTGCTTTAGAGAAACAACAATTATATGTCATCTACAAGCTTTGTCTGGCAATTCTGAAGCAGTTTTCTATCTTCAATGCTTTCATTAGAAATGCTGATGTACCAAAGAACTATGTCACACCTCGCCTAGGCGGAAACACGAGGCGTAACATCATGGAAATCATCACAACACAATGGTGTCAACAATAGAGAGAACTAAAGGAAAAGGAAAATCAAATGGTAACACATATGTGTCGATTACAATAAACCCATCACAAAGATATAAGGAGTTTCTTGCATTACAGATAGCAAAGTCCAAGATCAAAAAGAAAAGACTAATCCAAAGTACTAACAAAATCAACAAACATCCAAGTATCAAACAATTTAGATGACATAAATAAAATCTCTAGGAGAATGACTCCGCATGCAAGCCTACGGTCTCACTAGCCACTCTTCCTAACTTCAACATCCTCAAGATGGTTACCTGAAAATGATACTTAAAATGTCAACACAAAGGTTGGTGAGAGTTATAGGTTTAAGACACGAAAATCAAAGCTTATAAACAATTACTGTGATTAATGCAAACATGGCAGGATAATTACTTCACTATCATACAAGCTAGCATGCAAATGAAACCAAAACGAGCATGGGAACAGAACGTGTCCCTCGATCCAACAAATATCAACAATTTGGGTAGGAACGTTACCCCTGATCCATTAAAACCATCACTTCACATGGGTTGGAACGTTACCCTTGATCCCGATATCACAACAAAAGGGAAGGAACGTTACCCCTGATCCCAATACACATAAGCATTTAGCATGTAACATATAATAGCCAAGTAAGGTCCATACACTTTCAAAAAAAGACACATAATCACAGTAATTAAAATATTTCAAATCCATTTGCATCATTTCCATCCCAATTTAAAAGCAATGTAAAAAAGAGGGACTATGAACTCACCTAAATGCTCAAACGCAGCTTCCAAATCGCAACGCGCAACTATACAAATAAATAAACACGGTTACACGCGACTAAGCTAAAAGATATAGTCCATGTAACACACATATGATGGATGTCTAAGGGTTTAGTTAACCATCATGGGTCACCCTGACACCATGCCCAACCTTAACCATCTCATTAATACTTTACACTAGCTACTTATAATCAAATTAGAATTGCAGAATTTTAGTGTCTCTTTACGTGCTCAAAACCCTTACTTAATGACCTTCATAATTTATACCAAAAATCACCCATGTTCATTTATAAGTATATTAACTACCTTGTGATTCCCAAGTATTACTTACATGTGTAACTACCTCAAATAAAATCAAACTTCAAAACTATCCTAATTCGGATCTGATTGCACACCAAAATATATCACTCTAACTACCATACTTAGACATGCTTTTAGAGGCCAATTTTCACGATATTATCAATAGACATATGAAACTTAACTACTGTAGAAGGTCTAAGCTTAATTCCATTTTTAAGTATAGGTTTTACTCTCCTAAACATGACCTAAATCTGACCCGTGTTTATTGTTTTGACAACTTTTCGTGTTTAGACAAATTGACTAACTTCCCGAACTCAAAATCATTCGAGGCCATACTTTTTGGAATGTACATTCAATGAGCTAATGTTTAGAGTCTAGAAACACTCAAAAACCTATTACCATCATGGAGATATTCACTCGTGAACACAGCCCTAAATTTTGCTCACCCTAATTCATAAATTAACGCAACCCTAATCATACCACATGCATGAACACGCATCTAATCTATCCCTAATCATTCTAGGATCATTAAACACCAATAATATTCTGTATTTTATGTAACCCTAGATTCCACCATCATAAGTGTTACATGCTTGCATTGATTAAACTAGGATGAACAGAACTACCCTAACGATCTTACTTAATTAACACGATCTAACACCTAGATTTTCTTGATACACCGATTTTTTTTCCTTCCTTCCTTAAGATTTGGGGTTGGTGATTCTACGGCAACAAGAAAAAAAAGAGAAAATATGACTAGGGTTTTTATTATATAACTTATCTAAGTAGAATCCTAGTCCAACTATAATTGTGATTATAAAAAAATACTTTTTTTTCCTTCTCTTTTAAAACCGGACGCCCCCTTTTTATTATATATATATTTTTTTATTAAATTATTAATTAACTTGTTTACTTCATTACCTTAAGTTTTTATAAAAATCTAAGCTAATTTGATTAAACTTTTTACTTAAACGCTACTTATTAAACTTTCTAAATATAACTTTCATTTCACCAAACCGCTTTATATTGTTTAGAAATTTTGGCTAAAAACATCTATATTTCTCTCACTTATTTCATCTCTAAAGATGCACATTTCCGCATAAACCTTAACACTTAATGTAATCCAACTATTGATGTAGCAATGCATGCAACACGTCTTTCATTTCCATTATCACCACACGTAAACAAATGGAATACTCATTACCAAACACAAACACACTCTAAATGAGATGCCCATACACCTCAAAATGATATTAAGCACATTACTTAACCCACTTAGCACACATAAAATCACATAACACAACACCTAAACACATAAAATGAACTCTTAGCCATATCTAAAGGTATAGACTAACCTGCTCAAATCACGGTTGTCACAGTATCTCCTCCTTTAGGAAATCTTGTCTCGAGATTTAACTAGCCAATTCATCAGCACGATCAACAAACAACTGAGGATACTTAGACTTCATATAATCTTCGCGCTCCCAAGTGAACTTGGGACCACGCTTTGAATTCCAACGAACCTTCACAAGTGATATCTTACTACATTTTAAACTCCCAATTTCACGGTCCATAATATCTACAGGTTCCTCAACAAAACAAAGAGTTTTGTCAACTTTAATCTCATCTAATGGCACATGCAGGCTAGCATCCGCCAAACACATCTTTAGGTTTGACACGTGAAACGTGTCATGTACACCGCTCAATTTCTCAAACAATCTTAACTGATATGCTACAGGACGGATCCTTTCAAGACTCTCAAATGACCCTACATACCTCGAGGCTAACTTACCCTTCTTCCCAAAACGGACCATGCCCATCCAAGGCGGCACCTTTAGCATCACACGATCTCCAACCTCAAATTCCAACGGTTTGCGCCTGTTGTCAGCATAGCTCTTTTGACGATCTCTCGCCGCTTTGAGCTTCTCATTTATAACCATTATTTTATCAGTCGTTTCCTGCAGCAATTTGGGTCTAATCAAACTACCTTCCCCAATTTCAGCCCATAACACTAGTGTGATAACTGTTGTCATAAGAGAATTCAGCTAACGGTAGGTGGACATCCCAACTGCTACCAAAGTTTATCACATACGCCCTTAACATATCCTCTAATGTTTGAATTGTACGCTAACTCTGTCCATCTGTCTAAGGGTCATAAGCCGTGCTCATATCTAATCGCGTTCCTAAGGCTTTCTGAAAGGTTTGCTAGAGATGTGATGTAAACCGTGCATCATGATCCAAAATAATCGACACATGCACTCCATGACGCACGACAATTTCATCGGTGTACAACCTCGCCAATTTCTCCGTACTATAATCTTCACGTATTGCCAGAAAATGTGCTGATTTGGTCAATCTATCAACTACAACACATATCGCATCGTGCCCATTCCTTGTTCTATGTAACTTTGTGATGAAGTCCAAGGTGATGCTTTCCCACTTCCATTCAGGTATCTCTGGTTGTTGTAATAAGCCTAAAGGCCTTTGATGCTCAGCCTTCACCTTTGCACAAGTTAAACATTCGCTAACATAGGTAGCAATATCCCTCTTCATTCCCGACCACCAGTACATATCTCAAAGGTCATAGTACATCTTATCCGCTCTAGGATGTACGGAATACCTGGACTTATAAGCCTCATCCATAATTACTGCTCTCACACCTCCTATTAATGGAACCCATATTCGATCCATAAAGTACAAACTTCCGTCTCCTTTCCTTTCCATCTGCTGATCTAAACCATGTAACCTTTCAGCAAATACGTTCTCTTGATTAAACGCCTCACCCTAAGATGCCAGTATCATTCCTTTTACTCCAGATTGAATAGTCATAGCCATTGCCCGTACACGTTTAGGTTTCACCCGTTCCTTTCTACTCAAGGCATCAGCCACCATATTCTCTTTACCTGGATGATAGCGGATTTCACATTCATAGTTACTAAATAATTTGATCCACCTCCTTCGGCGCATATTCAACTCCTTCTGATCAAATATATGTTGGAGACTTTTATGATCCGTGTAAATGACACTTTTCGTACCATAACAAATAATGTCTCTAAGATTGCATCCAATAGTATTCTTCAGTTCCGGCTCCGGTTTGACTGCTGATTCTTCAGTATTGACTCTGACTTTGGCATTTTTGGACTTTGGCCTTGATTCTGCACAGTCTTTTCCATTCCATGCTCAGTTTTGTCATTTTGGCTTGGTTTTCTGCCTTTTTGTTGATATCCACTTCCTGCACAATACAAATGCAAAACAAACATATATTTGGCAGTTTTTGTCTGTTTTTGGTCATTTAAGCTCGTTTTCAGAGGTAAAAGATATGTGTAATTAAGCACTTATCAAGGTTTAGCAATCTTAGAGAAATTTGCGATGAAACGATGGTAGTACCCTACCAACCCCAAAAACGATCGAATCTCAGACGATGTCGTAGGAGCTTTCCAATTCTTTACTGCCTCTATCTTACCTGGGTCCAAGTGAATACCACTCTGATTAACTGCGTGACCAAGGAAATGCACTTCTTGCAAACAGAACTCACACTTGGAGAATTTTGCATACAACTTCTCATTCCTCAATAATTCTAAAACTAACCTCAAATGCACTTCATGATCTTCCTTAGTCTTTGAATAGATCAAGATGTCATCGATGAATATAATAACAAACTTATCTAAATACGGTTTACAAACTCGGTTCATCAAATTCATAAAGACCGCCGGTGCATTGGTTAATCCAAAAGGCATAATGGTAAACTCAAAATGTCCATACCTTGTTCGAAACGCGGTTTTTGGAATATCGTCCTCATGTACTCGGAGCTGGTGATAACCCGATCGAAGATCTATCTTGGAGAAATAACATGAACCTTGTAGTTGATCAAATAAGTCATCAATTCTAGGGAGAGGATATCGATTCTTAACAGTTAACTTGTTCAATTCTCTATAATCGATACACATACGAAAAGAGCCATCCTTCTTCTTAACAAACAACACTGGTGCTCCCCACGAAGAATGACTCGGTCATATGAAACCCTTGTCTTGCAACTCTTGAAGCTGCCCAGACAATTCTTGCATTTTCGAGGGCGCTAGACGATATGGAGACTTCGCAACTGGCGTCGCTCCAGGAACTAAATCTATGCGAAACTCAACTTGTCGTTGTGGTGGTAACCCCAACAAGTCTTCCGGGAATACATCAACAAAATCCCGTACTACAGATATATCACTCAATTTTGGTTCATCTACCTTAGCATTCATTAAGGCTTTAGCGGCTCCTAAAGTACGTTCCCCTTGAACCCTAAGTATCCCACTACCTTCCAATGGTATTTCAACCACCTTTTCATGACAAACTATCACAGCCTTATTCTGGGACAACCAGTCCATTCCCATAATCACATCGAAACTTCCATGACCCAACGGTATCAAATTTATGCTAAACAAGGAATTTCCTAGTTCTAGTTTATAGTCACGGATAATCCTATCCACTTATACTTTCTTACCATCTGCTACTTCTATCACATAACCAGGATTTACAATACTAGGTTTCACATTTAGTAAAGGCGCAAATTCAGTAGAAATGAAACTAAAATCAGCTCCAGAATCAAAAAGTACAATAGCAAAATGATCGTTCAAAGAAAAAGTACCTGTCACAACTTTAGGATCCTCTAAAGCTTCCACCGCATTCACATTCACATTGAAGGCCCTTCCTGTAGCTCGCTTCCCATTATTTCTTGTGTTCTGATTGCCTTCAATAGTTAAACGGTTTCCCACTTGACCAGGTGCTCGGTTCAACTTAGGACAAGTATTTTGAAAATGCTCGCAGCTTCCACACTCATAACATGTCCCCAGTTCAAACTCCATTCTGACAGCATAAACAAGAGTTGCTCGCTTAAATGGTGCCCGACAATCTTTAGCAAAATGGCCAGGTCTCTGACAGTTAAAACACAGCCTACAAACTCCATCCTCCGGATGATAAGTATAGCACTTAGTACACTTGGGATATTGGTTCACAAATTCATTATTAGGAGGAGCAGTTGCCACAAAACTCGCTCCCATTTTCGCCTTCTTTTTATCCCTCCACGACCCTCCAGATTTACCAGGCTCTTCCACTGCCTTCTTCTTCTCATTACTCTTTGACAAGGTACCACAGCTAATCGCGTCGTCAGTAAGTATGCAGGCTCTCAGTATTGCATCCTGGATAGTTGTTGGCTGAGTCGCCTTGAGCATTCCCCTAATCTCAGGCGCCAATCCCGCAACATACCTCTTGATACGTGCCGACTCAGGTGTCACCAGATGTGGAACCAGCTTGGCCAGTTCATAGAACCGATCCGTGTAAGCTACATGGTTGGCTCCTACCATCTTGTGATTCTAAAATTCATTCTCCAACCTCTCAATTTCATTACTTGGACAAAATTCATCCACCAACAGAGCCTTAAAATCATTCCAGGTCATACCAATTGCCGCTTCACGGCCTCTTGCCTGGATTTGAGTGTTCCACCATGTCAGTGCCTTGTTAACAAACGAACTAGAAACATACTTCACCTTTTGATTCTCAGAACACACTATTGTCAAGTACATTCTCCATCTTCTCGATCCAGCGGGTAAGTGCTATCACACCTCCCTTTCTTTTATACTCCTTAGGTCTGCATGCCTAAAATCCCTTGTAGGAACACCCATTGTTCCCACCATTCCCATTGTTGTTATTGTTGTTATTTCCATTGTTGTTATTGTTGTTCCCGTTGTTGTTATTTTTATTTCTGTTGTTCACGTTGTTTGTCACTTGAGTGACGATATGGGGAATGATATTTTGCAATTGCTGCGCAATGATGGCAGCGATGTCAGGTTTCCCATTTTCGTTGTCGTTAGTCCGTGTTCGAACCATTCTGATTAAGATAGTATTAACACACATTAGATGAGGGGGGAAAGGTTTCTAAACTGACCATTCTATCGATATACAATCACAACTATATACATATACATATACATATACATACATAATCAACTAAACAACATGTTAACATCAAATCCGCATAATCATACTTGCAAGTCCACTTGTGTTGGGGCGCATGTATCATTATGTTGGCTACCATAATTATAGATGCCCCCTTTCACAAGTGTACTCCCTCCTATGACCACACTTCTCAATATCAATAAAACACATAACACATAGATCACATCAACAAATTACCACATATGGAAAATGACTCAAAATCACTTAAATCATATTATTAAAATAATCCAACGAAATCCAATATTCAAAAGTAAACATTCCTAATAAAATTCCAAAACAAAGTCAAACAATCTCAAAACCCTAAAATCTTAAAACACATAAAGAGGCGGACAATCAAGCATTGATTCGAATTCCACTACCCCTCGTATCTTCCATCTCACTGTCCCTAGGTCCACTCCTAGCCGTGGACTCCAGATCCGAATCACTATCGAATATGTCATAAATTACATTCTCACATATTGCTTTTAACTTAGAAATTTCTTCTTCCTCCTTGGTTGGTTTGTATTCTGGGAATTTTCCTAGAAATTTGGTAGTTGTACCATCTTTAGCAGTCACTGTTGTTTCAATCTTTAATACCTAATCTCCCTTAACTAATTTTATGGTCAACATCTCTTCAACTATGCATGAGTAGATGTCAATCGGTATACGAATCTTGCGGCTACCCCGCCTTACCCAAGCCCTTGTTCCTGGTTTATAGTATACCCTACATCCTTTTGCAATGGAAACCCCCATGCGGAACTTCTTATGAAGGTGAGGAGGCATAGCTAATTTATCAAGAGACAAGCCACGCTAAATCAGATAAAGGCAATCAAAATAGCTAAAAAAATAACAAAACTAAGATATAAAATCATGTAATAAAGGGGGAAAACGCATACTAGTTATAC